>PVHP010028261.1:0-23251 GCA_004024765.1 Zapus hudsonius | reverse complement strand
CCAGTGGAGGGGGGAGGGGAGGGCAGTGGGGAATTGGGGATAACAACTCATTGTTTGCCCACTAAATGTTGTAACTCATTATGGACAATAAATTTAAAAAAAAAAGGAAAAAAAAGTGTCATAAAAATAGCAATGAAACAAAGAGGAAGGGGAAGATGTAATGGGCATCACAGAATTACAGTTGGAAGTACTTGGTGGCTGGGTGGACATGGGGGTGAGTGAGAAGCTCTAGACGACCCCCAGTTGTTTGATTTCGGTGAAGGAGGGGTTGAATTCTGTGAAGTAGAGGGTGAAGGAAAGGAGAAAGAAGTTCAGCCCTGTTAAGCATATCCGTAGTAAGATTCAGAAGGCAGTTGGAATAAAAGCTATGGTTCAGTAAAGTTGTGGATGAGAGTAATAAGCATGTGGCTGATGTTTGAAGCAAAGATAAATCATTTTTCTCCTCTGTAGCCCCACCAATGGCATTGCCCCTGACCTCATGTCTCTCTTTTGAGCCATTAAAATGATCTCTACATTGATCTTCAGGTTCTTCCATTTCCAGTTCATTCTTCATATTCCCATCAGGGTGATTTCCAAAATATAATGCAGAGTTCACTTAAAGCTGCTATTAACCATCTATAAGTCTGCAAAATAAAATCTATACTTCTTGCTTTGGGTCCCTTAGCAACTACATAATGGGGCAGCTTCACTAAAAACTAGATCCCAATTTACAAGGCTTTCATCCTATAAGATTATTTCAAGGAAATCTTGGGGAAATAGTTCCCACTCACGTGGGCACTTCTATTCCCAGACCTCGGATGGCTGAGGCAGGAGGTTTACAAGATCAAGGACAACCTGTGTTTCAAAGTGAGGGGAAAGACATAGACATATGGCCAAGATCCTGTGTCCCCAGATTCTTGACATGCTGTCTTCTCCTGCCACTCTAAAGTCCCAGACATGATAGCTATGGTTTTGGCTTCAAACCCCAACAGGAGATTGAGGACAATGAATTGGGGTATGAGGCGACTGGATGTGATATATCTAGAATATGTGGTTTTATGAACTCTAGGGGCTGGAGAAAGCATCTGCTGTGTAAGCATGAGGACCTGAGTTTGTATGTCCAGCACCCATGTAAAATGTAGGTCATGGCAGTATTTTAATCCTAGCAATGGAGGGCTGGAGAGATGGCTCAGCGGGTAAGGCACTTGCCTCCAGTGCCTAAGGCCTTGGGTTCAATTCCCCAGGACCCACATAAGCCAGACACACAAGGCCCTGGTGCTCTCTCTCTTTCTCTCTCTCTCTCTCTCTCTCTCTCTCTCTCTCTCTGTATCTCTGCTTGAAAATAAATTTTTAAAAAATCCTAGCAATGGGAGGACAGAGAAAGGGGATCCCTAGGGCTTGCTGGCTAGCATGTCTACCCAGATCAGTGGCCCCTAATTTTAGTGAAAGACTCGTCTCTAAAAATAAAGTGGAGCTGGAGAGATAACTTTGCAGTTAAAGGGGAGTGCTTGCAAAGTTGACGGCCCAGGTTCAATTCCCCAGTAACCACATAAAGCCAGATAGACAAAGTGGTGCATGCATCTGGAGTTGATTTGCAATAGCAAGAGGCCCTGGTGCACCCATACTCACTCTCTCTCTCTCTCTCTCTCTCTCTCTCTCTCTCTCTCTCTCTCCCTCCCTCCTTCCCTCCCTCTCAAAATAAATAAAATATTTTTAATTAAAAAAATAAAATGGAGAGTGATACAGGAAGACACTGGCATTGACTTCTGCCCCCCCAAACGTGCCCACATGCACATGAACATGCATATACACATGCATGCATACCCACCCACACACACAAATACATTTTTTTAAATCTCCAGATGCAGGTAGAAGAATTCCCTTGGCTCCTTACTCCTGAACTTAGTCTCTAATCATGACCTCAAATTCTTATGACTCTAATGACTATAAAACATAGCTAAAAACGATTTAAGAGAACAGATGGCTTTCCCTCCCCACTACGTCTCTAGAACGGGAGACAGAGAGTTCAAACTGGCAGCTCTACTAGGTCAAATTCTACTTGCAAACATCTTATGTAAGCCAACACAGTGATTTCCTCATGTGGTGGTTTTTTAAAACATTTATTCCTTTCCTACCATTCAAATGTAAAAAACTAGTCTACAGTCAAGGTGTGGGGGGAGCTTCATACATTGGCAACTGCCAACCAAGCAGAACTTCAGAAGTACTTTCCCTTAGATGGGTAATTAGTTTCCAGGTCATTACCCCTGACCCAGTTCAATCACTTGGCCAGTGATTCTTGTCATTAAAGTTCATGCAAACCACCTGAAGAATCCAGATAACATGCAGATTCTTATTCAGTTGGCCTGAGATAAAGCTCTTAAAAGCTCCCAGGTTGAGTGCTGATATACAAGAAACCACGCTTCAGTGACAACGGACTAGGTAGGTGGCAGAGTAGCTAAGTACAATCTGGGTTTGGATCCTAGTTCTGTGGAGGTAGGTTCTCTGGGGAAAGTTCCTATATTAACTGCACCTCTACTTCTCCATTTCTAAAATAATGAGAGTTTTTAAACAATTCTAGAAAAGACGATGGAATCATTGTGTGGGACAGCCCTTGAAAGAGTACCAGATACAATTTTTAAAAATCAGTGACTGGGCGTTGTGGAGCACACCTTTTATCAAAGCAGTAGGGAGGCTGAGGTGGGTGGGTTGCAGTGAGGATCCCCTCTCTCTGTCCTCCCATCTCTAGAATTAAGATGCTGCCATGACCCACATTTTACAGGGCCAGGCAGGGGCTACAGGGTGAGTTTCAGGTCAGCTTGGGCTAGAATGAGACCCTGCTTCAAAAAAAAGCATAACAATCAGTAAATGATAATGATTATCATTCACTATGAAAGTTATAGTATATCACCCCTTTGCTTAAAACTGTGACATGATTCCTCTGTGTCCCCAGGATGCAGTCCAAACTCTACAGTATAACTTCCAATGTCCTTCATGATCTGGCCTCTGTTTTCCTCTTCACCATCATGTCCAAGCTCTGAAGCCCCTAGCAATCTAGTCTCTCATCTTGATCCCCTTGCCCACGGAGCTCCTTCTAAGCATATGTTTCCCTTTCTTTCCTGGTCAACACCTAGAAATTTATCAAGTTAGGAAGGAGGTCAAGTTAGTTGACTTGGAATTCTTCGCAGCCTCTCCATCCCCACAGAGAGAGCAGCTATCACATGACTCGGTGCATTCTGGTATAATCACTGACTTGATTCTCTTCTCTGAAGACGTTTCTATGGTGAGCAATCTTTCAATAAATTTCCATCACAGAATGAAAGAGCACATGAAGAACTAGAGTAATTGGTGCTACTTCTGACCTCTGCTGAATCCTTGATTCGATACTGTTTTGATATGTAGCCTAGGCTGCCCTCAAACTTGTGATCTGCTTACATCTACTTCCCAAGTGCTGGGATTACAGGTATGCGCCACCATGCTCAGTTTGTAGATTTCTTCTTTTATAGATCCTGGATAATTTTTTTACCATTAAAGATTAAAGCAGACTAGCCCAATGTTGTAATTATCTTCACATTGCTGGGATTAAAAAACCTGACTAGAAGCAGCTGATAGGAGGAAAATTTTTATTTTGGCTTACAGTCTTGAGGGGAAGTACCATGATGGCAAGGGAAACACAGCATGAGCAGATGCTGGACATCATCTCTGCCACAGCAAGTGAAAAACAGCAGCAGGAGAGTAAACCAAACTCAGGCAAGGGGGAGCTGGCCTCAAAGCCCACCCCCAACAACACACCTCCTCTAACAAGGCTCCACCTCCCAAATTGTTACCCCTGAGGACAAGCATTCAGCACACATGAGCTTAAAGAGGGCGGGGTGATCTGATTCAAACCCACCACATGAAATTTTTTATGCAAGCACCTATAGTCACATACACAGGTACATATTATACACACATGCACACATAACACAAAAAAAAGGAAAAAAAAGAAATGGAACTCAGAACCCCTGGTTTTAATATCAACCTAATCCTTAAACCAACGGGGGTTTTTTAATATAATTTCTATTTTTTCTTTGTTACTGTATGCTTGTATTAGTCAGGGTTCTCTAGAGGAAACAGAGTTGATAGAATGGATTGTAGTAAAAGGGTGGGGCCTTTTCCAGACTTGTTTATTCCCTGAGTCTCTGGAATTTCCTTACTTCACTGCCCTTAAAGGAAGGGATATTAATTTCTAGCTCTCCTGAGCTTCCTTATATCCTGCCCCCTACAGAGAGACAGAATGGGCTTGCCAGGGCCTCTAGCCACTGCAAATGAACTCCAGATGCATGTGCATCTGGCTTTAGGTGGGTACTAGGAAATCAAACCTGGGTCCTTGGGCTTTGCAGGCAGTGCCTTAACCACTGAGTAATCTCTCCAGCCCCTAAACCAAGTTTTATTCCCTAATTATCAAGCCTTAAAAGACTTTATGTATGTAAGAGCCTTACTTGTCAAGAGAAAGCCTAGTCTTTTCATATGTCTTAATCAAATAATCTTATTAAGGATTTATGAGATGATTTTCCTAGTCAGTTTTCTAATAATACCACATAGTCTAAGGGCACACTGATTTCTTTATGATAATGTCTGCCCAGTGGAAATTGCCAATGGCTAAGAGGAACAAAACATATGAGTTTATAGGAAGCAAAATGGTACTGAATAGAAAATCATCTACAAATGTTCCTGTACTTTAACACTTATGCAAATAAAGAACAGGAATCTTGAACCAGGCGTAGTGGCACACACCTTTAATCCCAGCACTCAGGAGGAAAAGGTAGGAGTTCGAGGCCACCCTGGGACTATAGAGTGAGTACCAGGTCAGCCTGGGCTCGAGTGTTTCCCTGAAAAAAATCAAAAAGAATAGAAAAAATAACAGGCATCTTTTAAAGCTTCAGATTTCATTTGTTTCAAAATAATTTCTATCTATTTCTTTTCCTGTTCTATTATATTCCAATTGTTTCCAGTATCCAGGAGACTTTTGACAACCAGATCTAAATCTCCTGGTAGGTCTCTAGGCTCTCTCTTAAAAATGTGCAGGACACCTGAAGTTACTTGGGTCTGTTTAAAGGCAGATACAGGTAAAAGAATCCAAATTGCAACTTCTTAGGATCAGGTTTTTCCATTTTTAAAGTTGTATGAGTCAGGAAAATCCCATGTACTTCTATTTAAGCTCCCAAAGAGTTCACTTGTAGCCAGTTTCTGGGGGTGGTGGTAGTAATTAAAATCAATTACACAGTCCTAATTTTGATAGGCTTGTATTGTCAACAAATGACTCACAGTTTTGGCAACTGCAGTTGGTTAGGAAAATTCTGCGGATAAACTGTCATCTTGGATGGTGTATTTTGAGTGGAGGCAGTGGAAGTTAGTTCTTGTGGGGGTGGGAAGGGGTACAAAAATTGTACTCTATGAAACACGGATGTGCTGTACAGTAAGTAAACACATACACAGAATATCAGAGGTACTAAAGTCTCATGGACACCACATGTAATTTCTTTTATACAAAATGTCAAAAACTAGCCGGGCATGGTGGCGCACGCCTTTAATCCCAGCACTCGGGAGGCAGAGGTAGGAGGATTGCTATGAGTTCAAGGCCACCCTGAGAATACATAGTGAATTCCAGGTTAGCCTGGACTAGAGCAAGACACTACCTCAAAAAAAATGTCAAAAACCAGGCAAACCTATTGAAATAGAAAATAGGTTAATGGGGCCAGGTATGGTGGTACACACCTTTGATCCCAGCACTTGGAGGGCAGAGGTAGGAGGATTGCCATGAGTTCAAGGCCAGCCTGAGACTACATAGTGAATTCCAGTCTAGGCTAGACCAAGACCCTACCTCAAAAAAAATATTTAAAAAAGAAAATAGGTTAATGAATGTCTTGAGCTATGGAGAATGGAGGCATGGGCTATTGGGAGTATTTCTAATTGTAGTGTTTACTTGGAAGATAATAAAAATGTCCAAAACTGGGCTTAGTGGCACATACCTTTAATCCCAGCATCAGGAGGCAGAGGTAGGAGGATCAGTGAGTTCAAGGCTAGCCTGAGACTACATAGTGAATTCCAGATCAGCCTGGTCTAGATCGAGACCCTACCTCAAAAAACCAAAAAAAAAAAAAAAAAGTCCTAAACTTGTATTTAAGTTTAAGCAAAATGCACCTGTATCCAGTTTTAGGGGTTGGTAATATCTATGTAATTGACTATGTAAATATACTAAAATCATTAATTTGTACACTTTAAATAGTTGAGTTATGTGATTTGGGAATTGTTTCTCAATAAAATTGCTGTTTTAAAAATATTGCTTCCCCCCAAAAAATATTCCCTCCTTTAAAAATAAGTTGTGTTCAAGGGAGTGTGAAAGTTTCAGGCAAGCTCCATAGACCCCCCCCCTCCCCTTGAGTGGGAGGTGTCTCTAGCCAGAGCCCATACCTAGATGCAAAAACTGATTGGTAAGGTATAGACCAATCAGCTATCTCTCTGACTTACCTAGTGCAAGTTTTAAAAGCTTCCCTAGAACAAAGCCCAGTTTCTCTTCCACATGGCGTCCTAGAAGGAGGACTTTCATTTTCCAGGTAGGGCCCCTCACCCCAGACCATGCATGGATTCCATTCACAAAGAACAATTAAACAGAAGTTAGGCTCAAAATTAGAGGCAGGTCCCTTCCAGCTGCTACCTTTGATTTATCCGAGCAAGAAACATGAAGCTGCATATATTACAAGTGCCATAGAAGAGGATTCCAAATAGTCTGTTCCACTGTTAGCAATTGGAAAGTAAATTTACTTGTTCAAGTTCCAAGAATTGCAAACTGTACCTTTTTAGAGTTTAGGGACTTCGACTTTGTTCCAATTTGATTGAATTTTAATCATAAAAGTCTCCTCACTCCACCTTAGGCTGGGGTGAAGGGGATTCAAGATCTTCCCACATGAACTTTTTCTCATGATGGGAGCTCTCATTTATCTTTCTCTTTCCTGCCTGTTTAGTTAAGCTGCATAAATTTTTAACTAAAACCTCTGCCACGTGTTCTCCCCACCCTGGTGGCTAGAGAATTCTGTAGCTCCCATGTTCCCTTAATAAAGTCTCCCACTATACTTTAATATCTGGTTATCTATGATTTTAATTCTTTAACTTTGTAGACAAGAATTCGGGTACTCCTTAAATTTTGAGGTGCATTGGAATTTTTTTCTGGGCATTATCTAAATTCTAATCCCCAATTCACCCCACTACAGGAAGACAATTAGGAAAAATAATGACTAAGAGGACTCCTTTAGGGAAAAAAATAAATTTTGAGAGGCACTTGTTTTTGTTTTTGTTTTTGGTTGCTCGAGGTAGGGTCTAATTCTAGCCCAGTCTGACCTGGAATCCACTACATAGTCTCAGGGTGTGTCATAGTCAGCCACACACCGCTGGGATGAATCTCCAAACCAGGCATAATTTGGGGAAGAAAGTATTTATTGAAATAACAGATCCAGGGGAAGTTCCAAGAATGAAGGAAAAGGCTTCCCCCCTTTCATAAATCTAAGAGAGACAGAGACCCAGCACCTCCAAAGCAAGCAAGCACAAACTGTCCCTAACTAAAACAATAGCAGGACTGCCAGACTTCAGCTCCCTTTGCATATGTATAGCTGGAATTTACATCCACTTCAGAATCACCAAAATCTAGCCTAGGTGACACCTCCTCCAATCAGGCAGCTGGAGACAAATCTTTAATATATTTTTTAGTCTATTGGGGGGGGGAACATTGAATCAAACTACCACAGGGTGGCCTTGAACTCACAGCAATATTCCTACTTTTACCTGTCCTGGGATTAAGGTGTGCACCACCACACCTGACTCAAGAGGCATTTTCTTGAACCAAAGAACTGGATTTCGTTTTCAATCTATATTCCCAGCTCAAACATCAGTGGGGGCAGATCATCCTCTCAGCCTGCACAGGCCTGGGTTGACTTTCCTCAAGCCAGGAAGTATCCCACAGGCCTCATCTCTACCAGCAGGTGACATCTGTAGGCTAGTCATACTGCCCAAAGCTTGGTGACTTGAATGGCTAAATTGAGAAAAAGAGTGAGGGAAAGGAGAGAGGCATGCCTTCTAAGGATCAGGAATCATAACAGTCACCATGTCAGAGACCATGTCCTAGAGCGGAGAGTATAGCTCAGTGTTACTGGCCCCAGCTTTGTTCTATCCCCAGCACAGGAAAAATAAAAATAAAACTGGACTACTTGAGACCACTAAAAGTCCCCTAAACAAAAATCTCACTAACTCATTGATGCAGGATGCTTTCTCAGGAAGACAGTCTCTTAGGTATTTAGCAAGCATGGCATTTATTAGCAAGTTCTGGACTCAACACTTGTGGAAGAGGAGAGGGGAAGGAAACAGGCTTCAAATCTGAGGCACCAGCTGAGATAAGATACAGGCTGGACAATGTCAATTCTGAACTGTCCCAATTATCCCCATGAAGATCCTTTGTTCTTGAAGGAATATTTGTTTGATTCATGACAACATACAGAAGTGCTGTATTGAAAAACACCAACAGAAGCTTATGAGAGATAACTTGGTTGCTGCAGGTGAGTGACAGCAAGTAACCTCCCAGATAAATACATTCTTTCAGTCTAGAATCATGAGAGAATGGGTTTCTGTCACAGTCAGCCACACGCCGCTGTGATGAATCTTCAAACCAGGCACAATTTGGGGGAGGAAAGTATTTATTTGTAGCTACAGATTGAGGGGAAGTTCCGTAACAGCAAAAGAGGCTGCTCCCCTTTCACAGGTCCAAGCAGAGAGAAAACCCATCACCTACACCACACACACAGAACAGGGAACTGGCAGGAGGGCCAAGGAGAATTTCTTCCCCTTTATTTAGCCCTAGGGTGGAGTTTTGCAACCCTATCCCTGACTTAATGGCTTCCTGAGTCTCTGGAATTTCCTTCCTGCACACATAGGAAAGGATGTTTACTTCCAGCTTCTTTGAGCTTCTTTACTTCTGCCCCTTGCTGAGAGGCTGCCTTCCTGTAAACATCCTCAGAGACCCACCCAAGATAATTAAAAAGATCCAAGTTGACAACAAAACCTAACCATCACAGTTTCTATGGCATTACACCATTAACACTAACAGCACAAACAGTAAGATAAAATGCATGAGCCAGCCATCATGAAGTAAACCCCAACCATCAGTGTAAAGAGATTGGCAAAGGCAATACCAAGCACGTCAATATCATGTATCTGTGTGCCATGTTATGTGACCTGCAGCTGCTGGTATCTTGATCTCGGAATTTCCTGCTGCCAGAACTATGAGAAATCCATTTCTATTATTCATAAATTACCTGGTCTATGGTATATTTCTATAGCTACAAGAATGGCCCAAGATTGAAATTACTGCCAAGAAGTACCTTTTCTCTATTACTTATTTTGTGCGTGCATACGTGTGCATGCGTGCGTGCGTGCGTGCAGAAGTGTCCTCCTCCATCTCTCAGCTGCCTGTTTTCTTCCTCATCACAGAATCTCTTCCTTGCTGTTCACAAGCCCAGTGTCTCCAGACTCTACTCCCCACCGGTCTGAGACTGCACTTGTGAGTGACCACACCCACTGTTTTCATGCATTCTGGAAATATAAACTCAGGGGACTGAGCTCAGCCCCTGCCCCAAGGCCCTCATGTTCGCCCAGGAAGTACATTTTACTTCTGAGCCGTCTCTCCAGCCCCTGTATCAAACACCTGTCAGTGGATGTGGCTTTGGACTGGGCAGCAGGCAGAGGCTGGAAGAGTTTAGAGAAGCAGTGCAGGGAAAGCTTAGAGGCCATAAACCGCATGATGGAGGAGAGCTCAGAAGAAGATAGTTTAAATCTTCTCAGAAATGATTGAAATGATGGCTAATGTTCAGGATGTTGTTAGAATTATAAGTTACTCTCATGAGGTCTCAGAGAAGAGAAACGAGGTACTGGAAACTAGAGGAGAGGTTATCCATGTAACAGAGCAGCAAGGAACTTGCCGAGTTGTGTCCTCATAATTTGTGGATTAAGAATGATGAACTAGGATATTTGGCAGAAGAATGTTCTAAGTAAAACGTTCAGGATACTGTTCGGCTTTTTCTGGCTGCTTAGAGTAAAATGCAAAGGGAGAGAAACAAATTAAAGATTGAATTTAAAATCAAATGGGAAGCAGAACTTAACAAGTTGGAAAGTTCTTAGCCTGTCAGGGGAATTAAAAGATAAAAAAGTTGGAAAGAAAACACAAAGGGTTCAGCCAAGCAATTGTTTCATGAGATTCTTATGGGTAGAGAAGAGCCAGATGCTATCCATCAGGACAACAGAATGTCACTGAAGGCGTTTCAGAGACAGTTGTGGCTGCTTCATTCATCACAGGCCTGGAGTGCCTTGGAGTGATGAGAACACATCCGTTTTAAATGGTGTGCCCAAGGGCACACTCACTGCCCAGGGCTTGAGTTTCTGTTCCATTACTTAGGCACAGGGTTTTTAGCCATTCTAGCTGTGTCTCAAGCATGACCCCATGAAGCTTCAACTGACCTTCTGGAAGGCATAAGAGTAAACTTGGCATTCATGCAGACCCAATTCTGTAGACACGCAGTTTAAAAACGTGGGACATGGGAACTGCCACAGGGGAAGGCCACCTGCTGAGAGGTGTAGACATGATCCTGAGACCCCAAGTCTCTAGATCCATCTGCCTGCCACACCAGTCTGGTAGAGCTGCTGGATGAGATTCCAATTCCTGAGCGGTGTGGGCTGTGCCCAGTGAAACCAGTAAAGTGGGGCTGCTCGGGGTCTTGGCACTCCCTTCAGTATGTCCTAAAGACATGAAGTCAAAGATTATTATTCTGGATCCTTAAGATTAAATGGTGTCAGACTGGAGAAATGACTTGCTTGAAAGCCCGACAGTCTGGGTTTGATTCCCCAGTGCCCACATAAAGCCACATGCACAAAGTGGCGCAAGCATCTGATCGTCTGCAGGGGCAAGAGGCTCTGGAATGTCCATTCTTTCTCCCTCTCTTTCTCTCTACTTGAAAACTAATAAATATTTTAAAAAGATTAAATGGTATTTGCTTTGGTGCTTTGTTTGGTTTGGTTTTTTTTAACTTACTTGGGACCCATTAACCCTTCTTTCTTTCTCAGGATGGGAAGGAAAGTTTATCCTGTCCTGTCTTATCACTGTATTTTAGAAGTAGATATCTTGTTTGGTTTCACAAGTTTTTAGCTACAGAGAAATTTGCCTCCAAAAGCAATTTGCACCTTGGGTGACCCCTGTATCTGACTAAGACTAAACTTTAGACTTTGGAGTAGGGATTGAGTCAGTTACAGGTCTGGAGGCTGGTAGGATGGAATGAATGTATTTTGCTTGTGAAAAGGATATGACTTTTGAAGGCCAGGGAAAGAATACTATGGTCCGAATGTGTCTTCCAAAATTCTTCAATTGAAACTTAATTGTCATGTGACATTTAGAGGCGGGATCCTTAGCAGGTGATTAGGCCGTGAAGGCAGAGCCCTCATTAAAAGGGACTGATGTCCTTAGAGGCTTCACAGAGCTACTTCACCTTTTTTTCCCTTCCATCTTTTGTCATGTGAAGGTACAGTAACACGGCACCATGTTGAATGTAGGCATCAGGCCTTCACTAGACACCGAACCCAAACCTTTAAGTGCCTTGATCTTAGAATTCCAGCCTCCAGAACTATGAGAAATTAATCTCTGCTCTTTGGAAATTGCCAGGTCTATGATTTTTTTGTAATAGCAAATACTCTACACTAAGGAAGCATCAATAAGAGTAAAAATAAATGAACTGAAATGACATTTCGAAGGTGAAATTGATGGGGACTGGTGAAAACCTTGTGAGATATTTAACTTGCCAGTTGGCTGAATGATTTACTGATACAAAGAACGGTCAGAGTTGGGTCTCATTTTATTGTTGTGTTAGAAGTGTCAACGTATCCGCATAATATCAACTGGACACAGAACTCAATGAAACTCCATGAAATCCATATGTAAAGCTTGGGGCTCTGGAAGCCACTGAACACACAGTGGAACACCAGGGTTGTGTCAATAATAGGAGAAAATAAGTTTCAAGGGTGTTTTTTATTGTCTTATCATGAGCTTGAGTTGAATGAATGCACTATTTTATCTTATGTGCCAGAGAGGATCTCTCCAAACCCGGTGTTTATTCTGAAGTGAACCCCATCTTGTCCTCCCTTCCAGATATGTTTCATTCCAGGGAGTTCATTGTGACTTGAAGAGCCCTTGCTACACTGGCTGCATGTGTGAGAGCCGACTTGGTGGGGATGGTAATAAAGATCGCATTGTTTGTTGGAAACAAACAACAAAAACTGGCTTTGTTAAAAGTGTTTAGGATGATGCCTAAACCCTTCCTTTCTTTGCAGCTGCCAGAGATGTATAAATAATTCCACAAACTCCTAACTTGCCACTGCAAAAATGCAGGCATTCTCTCAGAGAAGAGCCCAGGCTTTCTAGACTGGTGGTAATTTTTTTGCCTAAACATGCCAGGTTGACCCGAATGGTTTAAAACATATATTAGACATTTGATCAATTGTCAGTGAGCTTCCTTCAATACCAAATGCATCTCCAATGACCCCATCCTTTTAGAGATCATGGAAACTCTTCCAGTTTGGCGATAAACCTCCTCGTGTCACACTTGTGATTAAATTACAGCCACTAATGTGACAGGCATTAAGCTAATTTCAGACAACATTGTTCTTGTGTAGGCCTCACAACAATCCAGTCAGAGGAGACTCTGGCTTAGGGATTAAATACTTTTCCAAGATCACAAAGATATTATACAGGCTCCTATTTTCTACCTATCATCTTATAAACTTGGTGGTGACGATAATGGCCACAATAATAACTAACTTACATCTATGTATTTACTATGCCCATGAGTTCAATATAAACACTTGACAAGGATTTTGGCATTTAATCTTCCCAAGAGTTTAATGAAACAGGTACGAGTACTATTGACCCATTCTGTTTGTTTTTCCGAGGTAGGGTCTCGCTCTAGCCCAGGCTGACCTGGAATTCACTATGTAGTCTCAGGCTGGCCTTGAACTCTTGGAGATCTTCCTACCTCTGCCTCCCAAGTGCTGGGATTAAAGGTGTGCACCACCACACCTGGCTCTACTGACCCATTTTTGACATAGAGAACCTGAATCCCACAGCAGATGTTACCTGCTGGGTACTACCACACAGGTGATTAGCAGCACAGCCAGGATTTGAACATGAGAAGTCCAACTTTAGACACTTCCAGTTAATTACTCTGCTTTGGTCTAAATGGTTTCTTGGTCCTTCTCCCATACCCACCCACCCACCCATTCAGAGATCCATTGATTGGTTCCTGCTCCATGGAGACTTACCACATTTTAGTTCTTAAAAGATACGTTATTAAAGTTGAGATTTTCAGAGGATTGGTTTGAGTTTGTAATATTAAGGTATTCAATTGTGGAAACTGTCATTTCTACCTTGTTTAGCAAGTCCTTTCGCTTCAGCATCAGAAGTAGTGACAAGGCAGGTTGGCCCAGGGCCAGGCTGGGACAGAGAGGATTATTCTCAGGTCTGCAGACACTGACAGGGCTGAATCTGGGCTCCTCGTGACACAGGCCAGGACAGCAGAAGCTGCCTTTTCAGTGGTCTCAGCTGAACCAGGGAACATTCTATTGTTCTGTTTCTGGCTCCCAGAAACATGAGGCTGGCCAGAGTTCCTCTTGGGTGTTTAAGGAGAGCTCTAGACTTCAAATTTACCAAGACAAAACTCCAAAACAAAGCATTTCACCTTTCTCTGTAAATGTTTATCCAAATTCTTTCTGCCTCTCCTACCCACCCTGGTACCCAAATACCTTCCTCTCAGACTCATACCCCAGTCCTGAGTTTACTGCGCTGAAATGTGGGAGAGCTGGAGCCAACTGTACAGAGAGGAAATAGATAATGGATGATTCACTTGCTGGTGGCAGACTGTGGCATCCGCAGCAGAATCTGCAGGAATTCAGAGATGGTTTCACAGAGCTGAAGGCATCTTGGAAACAGAAGGGAAAGACAATCTGGCCATCTTCAGGAGCACCAGAGTGATGGGCTCACCTTCCACTGTCATCACAAGCAAATGGAGTGATCCCTTGTGATCCAAACGTTTGTGGTCAGCATGATTTGAGGCACATGGAAATAGCCATCTGCTCAGTTAGAGGTCTGTCGCTGGACCTGAAATACCTCATTGGTCCCTTGACTTCCAGTTCCAATATCTTAACAGCAAAAAAGCCACACTGTACCAGTCAGGCGCTCAAATCCAAAGAGACTGATTAAAGGGCTTTGGGTATTACAGTAATGTCAGGATCGGGGGAGTGGGAAACTTCAGGTCTCCCTTTCCCCAGAGAAGAACTGAAGGAAAAACATATGGATCAGAATACCACTGTGAGAATACTGGAGATTGGCTGAGAGGCCACAACACCCCAAGTTTTCCTAAAAACAAGAAGGGATTCAAGCAAAGGGGTGAGGAATTTTTCAGTGTTTACCACATATCCACCCTGCCCTTTCCTCTGTGTGACTTGGTGCTAAATAGCTGGGGAAAACCCCTCACACCAGGGCTCCACCCTTCAGGATAGGAAGAAGGGAACAGCCCAGGCTTTCAATGTTCTGGTTTATCTGGAGGCTATCCAACTGTTGTCTTATCTGACTCAGCTTGCCAAAAGGACCACCAGATTCTAGAAACCACTGAAAACAAAGGTGAGCAGCTGCAGTTCCACAGACAGACTCCAGGGGGAACAAGAGAGCAGAAAAGGCTTGAGAAGTGGAGAATCCTGCAGGAGATTCATGAAACCCAAGACTGGAAATTTTCAAATGCCTGAATGCCAGCTAAAGATCATAAGGTGTGCAAACAAATACGGGAATATGGTCCAGTAAAAGGATCAAGATAAAACTCTAGAAACCAAATATCTATGAGCTGTCTGACAAATATTTTTTTTAATTTTTATTTGAGAGAGAGAGAATATAGACAGGTACACTCCAGCCTCTTGCCACTGGAAATGAACTCTAGACACATGTACCACTTTGTGTGTCTGGCTTTTTGTGGGTTCTGGGGAATCGAACCTGGAATGTCAGCCTTTACAAGATGGGCCTTTAACTACTGGTCCATCTCAGCCCTGACAAAAAAATTTTACATACTTGTCATAAAGCTGGTCAACAAACGAAAAGGTTAAAAATCACAGCTCTCAGAAGGCTGAGGCAGCTAGAGTTCATGGTTCAAAACCAGCCTGACTTTATGAGGAATTCAAGACCCACTGGGATACACAGCAAGACGCTGTCTAAAAAAGAAAACAAAGTATCTAAAAGAGAAAAATAACTAAATGATATTAGAAAAGATATACATAAATAAAATGAGAACAACAATAAACTATAAAAATAGAATTTTATATGTTAAAAAGTGGTTAAAGGTGCTTGCTTGCAAATTCTACGGGCCCATCGACTCCCCAGATGCACAAAGTGGCAAGTGTGTCTGGAGGTTGTTTGCAGCAGCAAGAGGCCCTGGCACACCCATATTCACTTTCTCTTAAGTAAAAACGTAAATGTGTTTAAATAAAAATAAAAAACGACAATAACTTTGGGTTGGATAGATGGTGCAGCAGTGAAGACCACTTGAGCTTCAGCATGGGCACCTGGGAAGACTTTAAGACGATCAAGTTCAACTCCCCAGAACCCACATAAAAAACTGGGCATGGCCACACATGTCTGTAACCCCAGTCCATGTATGAGGAAGTAGAAACTGGAGAGAGAAAGAGAGAGAGAGAGAGAGAGAGAACCTAAAGGAAATATGTGGATGAGTGATAAGAGAATGATACCCAGTGTTCACCTCTGGCTTCCACATGCATGTGCATGGGGCACACACATTTGCATACACAGTCATATACCACACAGCACACCACAGCACACATGCACACGCACACACATACAGAGAGGGGGGGGCAAAAATTAAAAAAATAAGGGGTACAACATGCTATATTCAGTGTCAAAAGGAAAAAACTCTCAAGAGTATTGTAGGTAGTTAAGGTCTCAACAAGTAAGGAAAGAGGGCTGCAGAGATGGCTCAGTAGGCAGCGTGTGCTCTACAAGCATGAGGACAGGAGTTTGGATCCCAGCACACATGTAAAAGTATCAGGTATGGTGGTGTGCACCTGTCATCTCCGTGCTGTGGAGACAGAGACAGGGAATCCCTAGGGCTCACAGACCAGCTAGACAAATTGGTGATAGGCTTTGCCTCGAAGAATAAGGTGAGGAGCAATAGAGAAAGACACCTGGCATTTTTTGTGCACACAGGTGCACATGCACCTCCTGACACACCCCCAAAAAGGAGAGAGGCTGGGGAAATGGCTGAAATCAATAGCCTAAGGATAACTATAAAGCACAGATCTATGCACAACAAACTCTGAAACAACCAGTGTGTCAAAGAAAGAATCATAAGAGAACTTGAAAACTATTTTGAGGAAATGAAAATGAACGCACAGTACACCAAAACTTAAGGAGGACAATGAAAATCGTGCCAAGAGGAAAGATTATAGACCTAAATGTATACATAAAATAATTAGTAGTTCAAATCAATAATGTAGCTTTATATTGAAGAAACCAGGGAAAATAACTGACTGTGTAGCTCAGACACAGAGCACTTGCTTAGCGTGTATAAGGCCCTGGGTTCAAGCCCAGCACTGCAAAAAGAAACCAGAAAAGGAGGGCTATCTAAAACCCAAATCTATCATAAGGAAATAAAAAGTAATAATTAGAGTAGAGATAAGTGAAATCAAGAATAGGGCATCTTGCCACTACAAATGGACTCCAAATGCACGTGCTACTTGCTGCATCTGGCTTTATGTGGGTACTGGGGATTCGGACCTGGGTCATCAGGCTTTGAGAGCAAGCACCTTTAACTACTAAGCCATCTCTCCAGGTGAGTATTATTATTTTTAAGATAAAAATTGACAAACCTATAGTTGTTAAGAAATTAGTCAAATGAAAGAATAGGGGGGACATTATAAGCAATACTATTAAATTGGTTTGATGAAATATCTCCTGTAATTTCATGTGTAGACTACCTGATCCCCAGCTGGTGGCACTATTCTGGAAGGTTCTGCAAATGTTAGTGGGTAGAGACTAGCTAGTGGAAATAGTTCAATTAAGAGGCATATCTTTTTATGCCTCTTAATTATACTTGCTTCTTGGTTCCTTCTTCTTTCTCTGCTTCCTGTCCACCGTGAGGTGAGTTTCTATGAGGGCATAGTAACCTGAGCGCAAAGACAATGCTTAAAGGAAAACTGTGGATCAATATTGTGAATGAAGATTAATGCTAAATTTGTCAACAAAATGCTCATGAATTGAATTCAACACCACACTGAAAAGATTATGCACCACAACCAAATAGGATTTACTCCGAAAATAAGAAGAGTTCAGCCTAATGAAAAATAAAGCCAGGTATAGTGGCTCATGGCTGGAATCTCAGCATTGAGAAAGTAGAGGCAGGAGCCTCACAGGTCCCAAGGAAGCCTGGGCTACAGTGTGAAACTTTGTTTCAAAAGACATATTATGTGAGCAGGGCAACCCAGCACTCAAGAGGCAGAGGTAGGAGGATCACCATGAGTTCCAGGCTACCCTGAGATAGTGAATTCCAGGTTGACCTAAGCTAGAGCAAGACCCTACCTCAAAAAAAAAAAAAGGCAAATGAATAGGTGAAAGAATGAGTGTCATACAACTAGAAGAAAAGGGTGCTTAATCACCTTCATTCAGAAAAAACTTGACAAAGTTTAATATGCTTTCATTATAAAAAAAACTTCAACAAACTAGAAGCGGAAACTACTTCAGTAGAACAAAAGCCGTTTATGAAAGCGTACATCTAATCCGATTGAACCGTGAAAGACCAACATGTTTCCTCTAAGATCAGGGTTCATGCTCTACCACTTCTGTTCAACACACTACTGGAAATCCTAGCGAGGGCTGGAGAGATGATCAGTGGTTAAGGAGCTTGCCTGCAAAGCCTAATGACCTGAGTTTGTTTCCCCGGCTCCCACATAAAGCCAAATGCACAAAGTGGCATATACATCTGGAGTCTATTTGCAGTGGCTAGAGGCCCTGGTGCACCCATTCACTCTGTATGTCTCTCTTCTATCTCTTTCTGCTTGGAAATAAATAAATAAAAATATTTAAGCCATGTGTGGTGGTGCACACCTTTAGTCCCAGCACTAGGGAGGCAGAAATAGAAGGATCGACATGAGTTCAAGGCCACCCTGAGACTACAGAGTGAATTCCAGGTCAACCTGGGCTAGAGTGAGACCCTACCTTGAAAAAACAAATATATATATATATAAAGAAATCCTAGCAAAAGCAGTCAGGCAAGAACAAGAAATAAAAGGTATCTAAATAGGAGTCTGTTCACAGATTACATGATGTTAGATGTAACAAACCCTATTTTATACAAAAATGGTTAGTGTTAATAAATTCAGCAACATAAAAGGAAATGAAATCAACATACGAAAATAATTATATTTCTAAATACTAATAATGTGTTTCCAAAGAGGAAATAAAAAGGAGTTCTATTTATAATAAAATCATAAAAATTACTTGAGGGCTGGAGAGATGGTTCAGTAGTTAAGGCACTTGCCTGCAAAGCCTAATGACCTGAATCTGATTCCCTAGTACCCTCATAAAGCCAGATGCACAAAGTGGCACTTGCAGCTGGAGTTTGTTTGCAGTAGCCAGGTGCACTCATTTCTCTATCTCCTCTCCATCTCCCTCTACTTGCAAATAAATAAATAAAAATACATTTAAAAAATTACTTGAGAATAAGGTAAACCAAGGAGAAAAAAAAGATTGTATACTGAAAACTACAAAGCCTTGCTGAGAGAAATCAAAAATCTAAATAAGGCATGGTGGCCCACGCTTTTAACCCAGCACTCAAGAGGCAGAGATAGGAGGATCACTGTGAGTTCAAGGCCACTCTGAGACTAGAGTGAATTCCATCCAGGTCAGCCTGGGCTAGAGCGAGACCTTACCTGGAGAAAACAAACAAACAACCGAAATAAACAAGTGTCCCTAGTTAGTGTGTAATACTGTTGTCTACATGCCCACACTATCCAAAGCAGCAATGTGCAGAGTTAATGCAAATACTATCATGATCCTAATAGCATTTGAGAAATCAAAGAATTTATCTGAAAATTAATACTTAAGATCAAGGGACCCTGAATTACCAAAACCATCCTTAAAAACCAAACATCAGGGGAAATCTTCATAACATTGGTCTTGTCAATATTTGTTGATATTACAATATCATTACAAGAAAAAGAGCTCAAGTTAAAAAAGCAAGCAGATACAATTGGGACTCTACCAACCAAATGTTTGTGCCCCAAGAGTCATAATCAGCAGAGCGAAAGGAAAACTTGTGGAATGAGAGAAAATATTTAGTATCACTGCCCTCGCCCACGGAGGGCAGTGATCACACAAATACACACACCACTTGTGGGTTGACGAACGTGTGTTCTTTATTGCGGGGAACGAGGCAGAATATATAGAGCTTCCTGGCCAATCAGAGGGCTAATGGTCAGTCTTATGATAAGAACCTGTGCATAATAGCCCATCGAGATCACCTCCTGAAACTCATTAAGCCAAGCCCCTCTTGGCAGGCTGTCAGGTGCCGTCCAAGACTAAGCCAGGATGTGCCTCCAAAGGCCCCCAAAGGCTTTCGCTCCCGACATGCTTCCTGGACCTTTATGCCCAACAACCTTTCTTCCATTCCTCTCAGGTTTGCGGCTCTTCTAGGTCATCTTCTTTGCTTAGATGCTCACGTGGCTGGCCCCTGTATGCATATGGCACTCAACTGTTGCATGCTGATGTACATAGCTCCGTCTCAGAGGTTTTCTAACCTCACTGCTCACAAGAGTGCTGGTTAGGCTTGATCAACAAGGTTCTGGCTTAGTGCTTTTAGAGTCCAGGTAAGAGCCTGCTCTAGTCAGAGACGGGACCAGTCAAGTACATAGGAAGGTGTGTGAACAGAGGCCTCCAAAGGCCCCCAGAGGCTTTCACCCCCTACAATTTAGAGGTTAAATGTTTAGGTCCTCTTCCTTATGGCATCACAGAGAGCTGCGGGAGCCTGGGATCCACACTACCAGTTTCCAGGTTGGCTGTGGGCACTGCTCCAACATAGGACTGGATAGCAGAGCGACATCCCAGCGTGAGCTTTGGAGAACTGGAGTGCCATGTGTGTTTTGAGTTGGTCAGCCTAGGAGGGGGCTGTAGCACACTCACCTTTTTTATATCTGGGGTCAAGAGATGTCTGACAACTAACTTCTAGAACAGGTACATCCTGTATCATTCAACCTGCCCACCAGAAGCTTTTAACACCTTTTTTTTATATATAAGAATAGGCTTTTTATTTTATTTTATTTATTCATTTTCAAGCAGAGAGATAGATAGACAGAGAGAAAGAGAGAGGGAGAGAGCACCAGGACCACCACCTTGTGGGTCAGGCTTATGTGGGTCCTGGGGAATTGAACCCAGGGCCTTAGGCACTGGAGGCAAGTGCCTTAACCGCTGAGACATCTCTCCAGTCCCTTTTAACACCTTTTAATTAAAAAAACTTCAGTTTAAAAATGTTTAATAAGAGTAAATATTAGAATATACAGAGAACTTCTATAATTCAACATTAGGAAATTAAATAACCTAATTTTAAAAATGAATATAGGACTTGAATAGATATTTCTTCAAAGAGGATATACAAAGCTGGGTGTGGTAGCCCACTCCTCTGATGACAGTCCACCGAAGGCAGAGGTAGGAGGATCACCATGAGTTCAAGACAGGCCAACCTGAGACTACATAGGAATTCCAGGTCAGCCTGGGCTAGAGCGAGACCTACCTTGAAAAGAAAAGGGGGAAGTGGATATACAAATAGTCAACAAGCATGTGAAAAGATGCTCAGTATCACTAAATCATCAGAGAAACCAAAACCACAGTGAGATGTCACCTCTCACCCAGTAAGATGGCTACTATACAAACAAACATTACAAATGTTGGCCAGGATCTGGAGAAATTGGGATACTTATACAACATTGGTGAGTGTTGTGGTCAGCATCTTAGTTGCTGTGCAGGAAGAACCCAAACAAAAGCGGCTTGTGGAGAAAAGGGTTTATTTGGCTTACGGACTCGAGGGGAGACTCCATCCTGGCAGGGAAAACGATGGCATGAGCAGAGGGCTGGACATCACCTCTGCCTCAGCACTGCAAACAGCGGCAGGAAGGTGTGCCAAACACTGGCAAGGGGAAGCTGGCTTATAACCCTATAAGCCTGCCCCTGACAACACAGCTTCATCGAGGTTGTAAAACCCAAACTGCCATCAGCTGAGGATCGATCTATCAGAACACATTCATTTGTTTGTGGGGGACACTTGGATCAAACCATGACAGTGAGTTTATAAAATGTTGCAACTATTATGATTATCAGTGTGAAGTTTCTTCATTAAATTAACCTAGAACATCATCTGGGTTTATATATCCTAAAACATTGAGAGCAGAGTCTTAAAGAGATATATGTCCATGTTCACAGCAGCCAAGAAGTAAAAACAACCGAGATGTTCATAGAAGAATAGATATGCAAAACATGATACATGCCTATGACTTGTCTTAACATAGACGAATCTTGAGGGCATTTTATTGCATCAAACATGACTGCATGATACCACCTTTATGAGGTATGTGAGTAGTCAAATTAATAAAGTCAGTAAGTGGAGTAGTGTGGTTGCCAGGGGCGGTGGGATGGGAGAAAAGAGTTGCTTTTTAATAATTCCCCATAGAGTTTCGGATTACAGAATGAAAAAGTTCTGATGATCTGTTTTATAATGATGTAAACGATATTACTGACATGCGCATTTAAAGGCGGTTATTAAGCTAAATTTTATGCTATGCATTTCTTACCATAGTTTTAAAATTTTAATTAATTTGCAAGCAGAGACAGAGAGAGAAAGAGAATATGGGCACGCCAAGGTGTCTAGTCACTACAAACGAACTCCAGATGCGTGTGCCACTTTGTGCATCTGACTTTACATGGACTTTGGGGAATTGAACCCTGGTCGTTAGGCTTTGTAGGCAAGTGCCTTAACCACTGAGACATCTCTCCAGCCCTCTTACCACAATCTTTTCAAAGGCTATCAGAGCTGGGGCGATAACTCTGTTGGTAAAAGTGCATACAGTACAAGAATGAGGACCTGAGTGGGATTCCCCAGAGCGCAAGGAAAAATGCCAGGCAATTTGGGATTGGCATACACTTTCAATCCCAGGACAGCAAGACGGCTACCAAGTACAGTACTGGGGAGGGAAAAGTTCCATTCGGCTCTAAATTAGCCTTACATTTTGCCACTAGAGATGAATTCCACTGGCTCTTGCAGCATCCGGTTTTTAAAAGTCTTCTAGAAGGCCTAACATCTGAAATTAGGATTTCTAACAAAATCTAACAGTCAATTTGAACAGACTTTCAGAAGGTGATTCTGAGTGTGACATGGTGAGACGAACTCAGAAAAAAGGATGAAGCATCCAGAGACAAAAGAAAAGAAGATACCTGAGCAAAAGAAAGAAATCCTGTTACTAGAGCTCACGAGGAGCCATCCAATCATAACCACAGAAGGAATAGCACATGGGTAAAGCCATGGGGCCAAACAGGGAGAACATGGGGAAGTATGGCAATGCTTTTCTTCTCTATCCTCTAATTTTGGTGCCTCTTTTTCTTCCAAAGCTGACTGATCCACAAGCAAGATAGGAAAGAGGTCTGGGATGCAGGGGTCAGCACAGGGAATGGGGGGTGGCGAGCGGCACAGTGCTGGACCAGCTTGAAATGGGAAGAAAGCTTACAGCAGGCTGGGTAAATCCTCTTTACTCCTCCCTTAGCAGGAGTACCAGAAACTCCAAATGCAAATAGGGTTGGGAGGGGAGGGATGTGGTTTGGTTAGCAACCACATATAGGAGCAGCAAACTGAGATTGCAGTAGGAGCTGGATGAAGAGGGGTAAATAACTGAAAAAGAATATATTTCATTGCTGGAGAGATTGCTCAGTGGTTAAGGCACTTGCCTGCCAAGTGTAATGACCAAGGTTTGATTCCCCAGTACCTACATAAGGCCAGATGCACAAAAGTGGTCCATGCATCTGGAGTTTGTTTGCAGTGGCTGGAGGCCATGGCACGCTCTCTCTCTCTCTCTCTCTCTCTCTCTCTCTCTCTCTCTCTCTCTCTCTCTCTCT
>PVHP010028260.1:9825-23301 GCA_004024765.1 Zapus hudsonius | reverse complement strand
TGTTCTGATAGATCAATCCTCAGCTGATGGCAGTTTGGGTTTTACAACCTCGATGAAGCTGTGTTGTTGGGGGCGGGCTTATGGGGTTATAAGCCAGCTTCCCCTTGCCAGTGTTTGGCACACCTTCCTGCCGCTGTTTGCAGTGCTGTGGCGGAGGTGATGTCCAGCCCTCTGCTCATGCCATCATTTTCCCTGCCAGAATGGAGTCTCCCCTCGAGTCCGTAAGCCAAATAAACCCATTCCTCAACAAGCCACTTTTGTTTGGGTTCTTCCTGTGCAGCAACTAGAAAGCTGACTGCAACAGTCAGTATCCTTAGGACACTCGCACATCCTGGCACAGCATCTGATAAATGTGCTTCTGAAGAAACTACTGCATGAAGCAATTGAGTCTCTGTTTCTGTAGAGAAATTAAAGAATGTTTCAAAAGTGGGGGCTGGGGGTGGAGTGGATAGAGTGAGTACTGGTCATTAAGTTGCCCCTAGTACTCCATATCAGTTTGGTTTGCATCTGAAACCTGACCATAAATTTATTTCTCAGGATTGTAAAAATAAGCAAACTGCATTAATTAGTTTGATTCCATCCTTGTCCCCTTTAAAAAACACATAAAATAAAAACAAGAAGACCACCAAACAACCCAAGGCAATATCTTGACACAACTTACCCTCCCAGAGGCATAGCTAGTTGCAAATAGAACTAATGCCTGAGCAAACTGGCTGTTTGTTCTGAATACAAATGAGACCAGGAAAAACTATCACCAGACTTTCACCCTTTCTAAGAGGAAGGATCATCTGTTGTTTAGACAGGCATTAATTGTGCTGATCTTGGTATGGAATAGAGAAGCAAAAGGAACCTCACAAGTCTGATCAGCAAGGCTCAGCTAAGATTTTGGTGTTTTTTTTTTTTTTAATGAAAGAAAGAGGGAGGGAGGGGAAGAAGGGAGGGAGGGGGAGAGAGGGAAGATGAGAGGCAGAAAGGTTTTGGGGACAGAAATGAGGGGTAAACTGAACAACCTAGAATGATCTTTCTATTGGAGTGTCTCAAGTGTTTGTGATCAAGCCTCCTTCTTGGTCCTCAGTTGGTGGAGCCTTTGGAAAGTGGAGCCTTATTGGAGGTGGGTTGTTCCTGAGGGCAGGCCTTGAGGTTCATAGTCCAGCCCCCTGGGTCTTAAGCTAGCTTACTCAGATGCTCTCTTGACTGCTGTTTTGACAAGATGTGATGCTTTTCTCTGCCATTATGAAACTTCCCCTCAAAGCTGTAAGCCCAAATAAACCCTTTCCTCCCATAAAGCTGCATATGAGTGGGTATATTTTCCCAGCAATGACAAAGTAATTTCTCTAAGGTGTAAAGATCTCTGGTAGTTTTGAGAGAGTGACTCCAGGGACTTAACACAGCTGTCACCCTGAGTGACACTAAGAGAAGAGAGAAAGAATTTTTAGACATTTTGTTATAGATAGTAAATGAAATTCTTTTGTGCTGTAATACTGATGGTTTTCCTCACAAGTGTCAAAAACTTCAACTAAAACTGCTTTAAGGAAAGGAATGTATTTGGCTTAAAACTGCAAACTCCATGGGTGGGTAGCTTCAGATAGAGCTGGGTTCAAGGGCACAAGCAGTATCATTGACACTGTGTCGCCTTTCCTGTCTGTTGACTTCTGTTCTCTTGCTGTCATTTCTTTCTACCTTTCCACCTTTTCCCAATATTCAACTCATATCATCTTTCATCTAACCTTTCCAGGAACAAAGCACTTATTTTCCAAGGAAATATTGGGGTTGTGTCTCACTGATACTTTCTGAATCATATACCTCCATCTAGAAACAAAGCATGAGCCATTTCTAGAAAATGAAAATCAAAGTTCTATTACCAGTGATGGGCAGGAGAAAAAAAGAAAATCTAGAATAAACATGTGTGATAACAAAATGCTTTCTGTCAGAAATTGTCCAATTCTTTGGTATTTTGAGACATGAACTCTGGGAAAGTACAGCGGTAAAATTCCAGGGGTTCATCTGCTGTGCCCAGTTCCTGTTACAGTATTTCCCCATTTCAGGAGCTTTCAGGCTTTTATCAGCTCCAGAAACCTGACTCACAACCATAAAACTAAGAAATAAACTTGCTAGCACAAAGTTCAAATTTAAGCACTGGCCTTAGTCTTCAAATTACTTATAAAAATAAAGGGTACTGGAGCTGGAGAGATGGCTAAATGATTAACTGCACGTTCTTAAAAGCCTGCTGACCCCCATCAATTCCCCAGTACCCATGTAAAGCCAGATGCACAAAGTGGCTCATTCACCTGGAGTTTGTTTGCAGAGGCAAAAGGCCTGGCAGCCCATATTTTCTCTCTCTACTCACAAATAAATAATTTTTAAAAATGAGCTGGGCATGGTGGTGCACACATTTAATCCCAGCACTACCCAGGCAGATGTAGGAGGATTACTGTGAGTTCGAGGCCAGTTTGAGACTACATGGTGACTTCCAGGTCAGCCTGGGCTAGAGTAAGACTCTACCTCAGAAAAAAAAAAGGAAAGAAAGAAAGAAGCAAAAGAAAACAATCCCATCTTGGGTTATAGCTCAGGGAGAGTGCAAAACCCTAGGTTTGAGCCTCAACACTAGAGGGAAAAAATTGACAAGAGGCCCATTTTAAATTAGAACTAAAACTTAGACAAAAGCCTTGTAAACCAAAAACTAGAAAACATTGTAGAAAGAGGGCTAAGAAGATGGCTTAGGGGAAGATGTCATGCAAACATGAGCCCCAAGTTTGAATCTCCCCCTACCTCACCTCATAAAAGCTCTAAACTGTGGTAGGTTGCTGTAACCCTAATTCCAGCACAACTGTTGGAGACATGGGAGGTGGAGCTTGGAGACCAGCCAGGCTGGCAAGTGGAGCAGTGAACCAGAGACCCCACCTAAATCAAGGTGGAAGGTGAGGGCCATCACCTAAATACTGTCATCTGATGTCCACAGGTGCACCATGACACACATGGTACTCCTACCCCATATACCACACACATCAAAAAGCATTGCTGAATGTGAGTTGGAGTAAAAGTCAATAGTTGAGGAAAGAAAGCTAGACAGGGGTGATAAGGGGGGAGGAAAGGGGAGACTTATAATTTACATATATAGATATGTAAATGAATAGATTACTAGGGGTACAATGGCCTAAGGGTGGGTCAGGGGAAGGGATTAAGTAAAGGAGGGATGGGAGGAGGGTTAGTCAAAATCTAAGAGGATTAGACTAAGCCATATGGAAACTTACTTCTTTGGATAATGGCACACCCAAAGCCAGAGATTGTTACTAGAAAAATTTCAGTCCCAAAGATGGGATACCTTCCAGTGAGTTGTTGGCCAAAGAGGTTCCTAAGGCCCCCAAAACATTACAGGCTATTGCCAAGGCTCTTGGTTGCCCACCAGAATAAGATGGTGTCGTAGTCAGCCACACACCACTGGAATGAATCTTCAAACCAGGCACAATTTGGGGGAGGAAAGTATTTATTTAAGCTACAGATCCAGGGGAAGTATCATAAAAGTGAAAGAGGGTGGTCCTCTTTCACAGGTCCAAGCAAAGAGAGAAACCCTCGTTTTCAACCTTGATGAGTTTTGAGTCTCCTCAGTGTCTACCACCATCTCCATAGATACAGTTCTCTAGAAACAAGAGAACACTCATTCATTGGGCCACTTCCTCTGCAGTGTGCCCTGAGCCCTGGTAGGTGTGATAGAGTGCTCATCCAGGGCTGAGCACTGGGTGTTCTCTTCTTCTGGTCTCCTTGATGAGACTTGGGTCTCCCCAGAGCTGGATTTTGTTGTAAATATTTGATCATAAAAACATTTTGACTTGGAATATGAATGCATAGACATTCTGGCAATGTTTTGATTTGAATGTAAAATGTCCCCGTAGGCTCATGGGTTTGAGTACTTGATCCCCAACTAGTGGTGGTATTTGGGAAGGTTGTGGAACATTTAGGTACTGTGGAGCCTTGTTGGAGGACATGAGTCACTCGAGGTGGGCCTTGAGGTTTTACAGCCTCCAGTTCACTCTGTTTCCTGACTCTGGCTGCAGTGTTACCAGTTGGCCTGCCTTTCCTTCCCTGCTGAGATGGACTATGTCCTATTAAAACTGTAAGCCAGAATAAATCCTTTCCTTCCTTACATTGCTTCTGGTCAGGGATTTGATCACAGCAATGAGAAAGAAACCAAGAGTCAGAAAGCTCTACTACCCACAATATAAAATTTTCCCAGAAAAAATATGAATTTACAATAAAATTTTCAATCACATAAGGAATCATCAACAAAGAGTGTGGGTCAAGCAGATACCATGGGGTAGGTCTCTTGGCTTTTCTTCACTTTCAGTGGCATTATGGCACTTTGTGAAGTCTGGCTGTGACTCCAAAGGATTTCAAGTCTAAACCTCCTGCAAATTCTGACTACAAAACTTTGCTGACATCATTCTAATTTTCTTTCCAGACTGACTGGCAGCATCAGCAGCTTCCAACAGCTCTCAGAGTGCACACAGTAAGTTCTAGATTCCCTCCCATACTATGAGTCAGATGAGGAAGATCAGCTCTGCCTCACTCTGTCTGCCTACCCCATGCTGGTATTTCTCTCAGCAGTAGCCATCCTATGGGGTGAAAAGCCACACTGGGAGACTTGCTCCTCCCGTATTTCCAAACTGGGAATGGAATCCAAGACCCGGTGCTTTCAGATTTCTTCACAGTAGACCTAGTACCTTGCTGAGTTTCTGCCCCAAAGGTTTAAGTCATGATAGAAGAGTTTGCTTGCACATTCTTCCCTATCCTCCCCTCTCCCTTTCCCCTTCCCTCTTCTTTTCCTGCCCTCACTCAAGTATAAAGCCCAACCCTGACACTTCTTTTTCCTCACTTTATTTTCAGAGTTTTAAACCCAGCCCACTTCCTCAATTGTTGGGTCATACACGTAAATGTACAAAACAGCATGTTGATATATTCTTTTAAATTAAGAGAAACAGGCTGATTTGGGCAATGGGGGAGTGTAATTGTTCATGAATCTGAGCATCCACAAGTCCAAGACAAGCATCATTCAGCTGCTGCAGTCGTGGGACTGAGACCCAATTTCTCCCTGTTTCTCAATTTGACTTCCTCACTGTGGGCTCCATTCTTAGAAGACCTTTTTCTTGCCCTGTAGTTGTAAGACGATGGCCAGAGGCTCCTAGACCCACTTGCTTCCTTGCTCACAGAAAAGAAAGCACAGTACATCTCCCCCAGTTGTTGAATGGAAGTTCTGAGCTTGGTCTGGTTGGACTTGTTCTTCTCTGATCCAGTCTAAGTGGTGACTTGGATAGTGTTGACTAGCTGAAGAGAAACACAGCATGCTATATCAATATTCTATCAAAAAGCCAAAAGTTTCTCTGAAGGACATGGGTCATGAAAATAAATATGAGACATCATTACCAACAAAAGGAAAAATGTGCACTGGCTGTCTAAAAAGAACAAATATCCACCACTTCAGATGACTCGCTACTCAACAAGCATTAAATGAACAGAATACCAAAAAAAGTTAAATGCAATTTGAAAAAAAAAAACCCTTAATCTTGGCCTGTTTTCTCTATAATTCATGCTTTTCTTTTAGTATCCTTTATAACTCTCACCCTTGATCGTGGGAAATACTCTTATTGGTGATACCCTAGTTGCTGCAGTTGATAGACTCCAATCCACCTGTCTCTTGTTCAGATTTGACTGTGTAAATGCAAACAAAAGCATGTGCATGCATGTATGCATGATAGTTTTCTGTTACTGTAACAAATTACTTGAAATCAGCTTAAAAAGGAAAGTGAAGAAGCAGTTCTGACACATGCACAGCAGGGCCCAAAGGTTGGTACCATTGTTTGGTGAAGGATCTAAGAAACCTACAGAGACATTTCCCAGAGAAAGTAACAGTTGTCTCTCAATTCATCATCTGAGGTCTCTTTCAGGCTATCACAGCTGCTAACAATTCAAGTGGGTGACAGCCATGCCATGCCCAGAGGACAGTGTTCCCTTATAAAGGTGTGTGCGTGTTTTAAGGGTGTCAGGATTAGCAGCCCAAACTCAACCTTAAGAGGGACATACTTCAAAGGAGATAATGACAGTTAGGTGACAGTGCTCCAAAGTACTCCTCCAGATCCTCTGGCTCTTACAATCTTCCTGTCACCTCTTCCACAAAGTTCCCTGAGCCTTGGAGAGAGGGACAGAGATTTTTATTTAATGCTGAGCACTTAACTGTCACTTCTCTTAAGCACTTTGATGAACTTTGACTCTTCTTAGTAGTCATTGCTGTCTGCAAAAAGAAGCTTTTCTGGCCAAAAGTGAGAACAGCACTAACCTATGGGCTTATAAACAGAAGTATTTAAAGAACAATTTGATGGGCACAACATATCTATTTAGTCAAACCTCCCTAGCTTTTGACTAGGTTTTCAGTACCACACATGAGCAGGCCTCCAAATCAGAGAGCTGTTGGTTACCTCCATACCAGTCAAGCCACTATTGCACTGGTGGACACAACTTGCTGGGCTGGATGATTGTATGTAGTCCACAGGTCCACTGCTAGTTAAGACTGTTGATGCCTTTCCTCCCTGGCAGGCTACATAGCACCTTTCAGCACTATGGCAGCCGGCATGGAGGCTTTCAGCTCAGTTCCTGCTTGATTTCTCAGTATTCTACAACTGACACATATGATACCTTCAGCAACAGAGTCTTACATTCTAGTTCTCATGGGGAACCAAGAACACTGGCAATAGCCTGTATTGTTTTGGGGGTTAATGTAGGCTTCCATGATCAACAAATCACTGGGAGATTTCCCACCCCTGACACTGGGATTTTCTTAATAACCTATATCTTCTGGGTGTCACATTTTCCACCCCCACAGGGCACTTCCACCCAAACTCCTTTTATGTTATAATTTTAAACTAGCTAACAAAGAGGTAGGTTTCCATATGTCATGTTCATTTTGTCTTTAGTTTTGGCTAACCTTCCCTCTATCCCTTATCTCTTCCATCTTTCTCTCTTAACCCCCTTTAAAATTTCTACCCCCAGTATTCTGTCTCTATACTTATATATCTACTATCCCCTCCCCTTAATTTCTCCCTCCTCCTTTCCCCTTTCCCTCCTCTCCTTTCTCATGACCCCTTTCTAGTCTACTGACATCTATTGACTTACTCCAAAACTTACATTTGAATCTAAAATGTCAAAGCTAAGATCTGCCTGTAAGAGAGAACATGCAGCATTTGTGTTTCTGAACCTGGATTATTAATATATTTTTCAGATTCATTAATTTTCCTGTGAAGTTCACAGTTTCATTTTCACTTTGCAGCTGAGAGGAATTCCGTTGTATGTATGTACCACATCTTCCTTGTCCATTCATCATCTCCTGATGGACATCTGGGCAATTCTCCTTCCTAGCTATTTTGAATGGAGCAGCAATGAACATGGATAAACAAGTTAAAAATAAAAATAAAAAAGTGGAAAGGTTTAATTTGACTCACAGTATTTGAGGTTTTAGCCCATGGTCATTTGGTCCCAATTTCTGAGCCTGTGGCAAAGCCCATCATGGTAGGAACACATGGTAGAGCAAAATCACTTATTTATCTCATGGACAGGAACAAAAGAGGAAGGGGATGGGGGTCCCACTATTTTTTTCAAGGGCATGCCTCCAATGGGCAGATCTCCTACTAAGCCCAATCTCTTAACGTTCTCACCACCTTCCAATAGCACCAAGCTGAGTACTAATTCTTCAACGCATAAGCCTTTGGGAGACATTTAAGATTCAAGCTATAGTAGAAGCCATTGCTATTGGGGAAGAACCACCAGAGCAGGTATCCATAGAAAAGTTGGGGCACAGGTACCCACCATGGCTTTGTTATCCCATTTACTCTTGCATTCTCTCTGTGTCTCTTCCTTCCTCCCCTCCCCTCGCTTACTCTCCCTCTTGCCCCTGCCACCATCCTTACCCTCTCTATTTTTTCTTTGCCTTTGTGGTAATCCAACCCAAGGCCTGGCACAAGCTAAGCAAGCACTGTAATCTAATCCTGTCCCAGTGTTGTGCCTTCTGCACCTCCCTAAACACAAAGAATGATGAGCCGGCCACCAAATTTTCTAAATGCAAAGTAGCCTCCTCTCTTCATTAATCCTCAACTACTTTTTCATTTCAAACCTCAAGATGTAATTGCTCACAGTGCATATTTGATATTATATGTAATAATAATCACTGTGATAAAAGAGTGAACTCTGCTTCAGCAATAAGGCAGTTTATGGACCACTTTAATGATCTTTAAGGAGATGAGGACATGCAAACTGGCAGTGTGCCCACACAGCAGGTGGTGTTGGGCACAGGCTCCTGAGTGGTGATGAAGGTCCATGTTCTATTGTTAGCTCTGCTTCTAGGTCACCACAAAGCAGTTCACCTCCTGGAACTGCCAGCTCCTCAATTTTAAAATAGCTAAACAGTGTTCTCTAAGTGCTTTCCAACTTTCAGCATGCTAAGATTTTCTAAGAATTTGGGTTTTTCGTTTGTTTATTTATTTTGTTTTTTGAGGCAGGGTCTCACTCTAGCCCAGGCTGACCTGGAATTCACTATGTAGTCTCAGGGTGGCCTTGAACTCACGGCGATCCTCCTACCTCTGCCTCCCTAGTGCTGGGATTAAAGGCATGTGCCACCACACCTGGCTGGTTTTGTTTTTAACATTTCTAGAGCAAGATTGATTACCAGAAGCTACTTATTCAGGCTAAATGAGGATAAAATATAGATGTAAGTATAAGTAGGGTCTATACTTACTTAGACTGATTTGCATTTTGGGAAACAAGATTCCAAGGTGGGTCCTGGTCAAGAAAAAAAAGTATTAAAGAAAACTTTATTCTAGTCACTGCAACGGATTGTTTTGAGATGTTTTGTTTGGCTTGGTTTGGATTTGGTTTAACTTTTGAGACAGTGCTCTCTATGTAGTCCAGGCTATTCCCAACCAATACCAAACAAACAAGAAAACATAGAGGAAGAATAATTCTGAAAAAATTCAAGATGATATCCCAGAGTTTGCAGACCAGATGGGTTCATAGAGTGTCCTACCCAGTTATCTAAGTTAGACCACATCAAGGCATATTTTAGTGAAACTTTAGAACCTAGAAAATCTTCATACTTCTACAAGTAAAAACAAAATCTGAAAAAAAAATAGATCATATGAAAGAAAATCAAGAATCAGGTTCTCAATGTTCTTATCTAGTTCTCATGTGTTTGGAGTTTCTATTATATTCATTACTCTTTTTATGTCTGAGTAAAAGAAAGGAAAATTACAAATGATGATTACTAAATATTGAACAAAATCTGAGTCAAAAACTCCCTTTTTGTAGCAGTTATATTCTTGTTGCTGGGACAAAATGCCTGACCAGAAGCAGCTTATGGAAGAAAAGTTTATTTAGGCTTACAGCTTTCAAAAACCATTTTTATTTACTTATTTGAGAACAGGTATATATATATATATCCATATATATATATGGATTATATGGATGGATAGATAAATAGATAGAAATATATGCACACACCAGGGCCTCTTGCTACCACAAATGAACAGATGCGTGTGCTGCTTTGTGCATCTGGTTTTACATGGGTACTGGGGAATCAAACTGGCCATCAGGCTTTTCAAGCAGGTACCTTTAACTGTTGAACCATCTCCCTAGTTTTGAGGGCATGATAAGAATAGACAGCATCGTGTCAGATCTTGTCACATCAGCTAGGAGGAAGCAGCAGCAAGAATCAGCTATCAACACCCAATAGAGTTGGACTAAGAAGCCTCAAGGCCCACCCCCAGCAACAGACCTTCTCCAAGGCTCCATCAGAAACATTTTATGCCATGGGGACATTTTCATTCAAACTCCCACACTTTCCCTATTATTCCCCAGGAGAAGCCAGTGGAATGGAGGGAGCCATCCTTACTGTTCAGCCACCCTTACTATTAGAGCCCTGACTTCCTCTCTCCTTCCCTCCCTCTGTCCCTCCTGTCTCTCTGCCCACCCTGCCCACCCCCACGAGCTTGATTTGAGGGCATGCATCATGCTGCTTTTCTCCAGAGCAAACCTCGTTAATTAAGACCCTGCCCAGGAAGCAGGCAAGGACCAAGAGCTTAGGCCTTGCCAAGAGTGAGCCGTACTTCTTTCTGGACAGAGTCAGGCTAGATTTGGTGACAAATTCTAAATAGGTATGAGACTTTCCCATTTCCTTGAAGCATAATGCACCATTGATTGCAAGCTGAGTCATATATTGAGCCTGCTTCTCACAGTGTCAGCGGGAAGTGTAATTCCTGAATGACTCCCAGCAGACATTTATAGATTTTTCAGTCTGTTGAGTTATAAAAGACAACCAAAGTCCTTTTTTTTTTCCTGAAGACCGTTAAATAAATCTTGATCTCAACTGCTAAGTCATTGAACATAATTACACACAGCACACTGGGGGTAATCTGCATAAAAGCAAAAACTGAGGCAATAAGGAGTCTAAAAATCCAAGTCAATCTGCGAAGAAACAGAACAGAGGAATGAAGGCTGCAGTACCACTTCCCACTCTGTTCTTCTTTGAGAGGTAGAAGAGGAGCTCAGTGGTTAAAGGTGCTCGCATGCAAAGGCTCCTGGCTCAGTCAGATTCAGTTCCTCATTTATCCACTCAGAGCCAGATGTAGAAAGTGGTGCATGCATTTGGAGTTCATGTTCATGGACAAAAGGCCCTGGCATGCTCTCTCTCTCTCTCTCTCTCTCTCTCTCTCTCTCTCTCTCACACACACACACACACACACACACACACACACACACACACACATGAAAAGGTAAGAGAATGAAGAAAAACCATTCAGCCAGGTGTGGTGGCACACACCTGTAATCCCAGCACTCAGGAGACAGAAGAATCACAAATTTGAGGTTCCTGTAGGCTGCATAGAGAGACCCTGTCTCACCATAATCAAACATTAAAAAACAAACAAACAAGAGAAATGTCAAAGAAGTGAATAAACGTAGGTTCAAGTACCAGGATAGAAACCAAAGAAAGAATGCTTAAGAAAGATAATAGGCAAGGTAAAACATGTTGGGGAAATAAAGATCCATTTATTGCCCAATCTTTCTGTTTTTTGTTTGTTTGTTTGCTTGCTTGTTGCATTCCTGACTCCAGTTATCAGAGGACCTTCAGCTGCCTCAGCTATATCAAGCCAAAAGTGATGGGGATGTCACCTCCTCATCCTCACCCTGATGTAAGATCACACAACCAAGGACTAAGGTGTATGAAATAGCTTAGGTCCCTTACCGCATAGCATAACTCTGAGTGCGTTGTTTACTCCAGCACCCAAAGCTCCAACAGAATTACACTTCAGTTACTCACAAGGGTAACCTACTTGTTGATAGAATACCTTTTATAACCTCTTTCCCTTCCCTTTCCTCTTCCTTCCTGATGTACCTTTTGTGTTTTTTTTCTTTTGAATTTTTTTTTTTTTTGAGGTAGGGTCTCGCTCTAGCCCAGGCTGACCTGGAATTCACTATGTAGTCTCAGGGTGGCCTCGAACTCACGGCAATCCTCCTACCTCTGCCTCCCAAGTTGCTGGGATTAAAGGCATGCACCACCACGTCCGGCTCTTTTGATTTTTTTTTTTTTGCATGCCAGAGTCTTTTGCCACTGAAAATGAACTCTAGATGCATGAGCCACTTTGTACATCTGGCTTTAAGTGGGTACTGGGGAATTAAATCCAGGCTGTTAGGATTTACAAGGAAGTCCCTTTAACTGCTGAGCCATCTCTTCAGCCCTGACTAAAACTTCTATTTATTTATTTGTAACATCATTGATCTCATTCTATTTTTCTTTTTTCCCTTCCTCCTTTCTTCCTTCTTTCCTTTAGGTGATTGATCAATGTGTGTGTGTGTGTGTGTGTGTGTGTGTGTGTGTGTGTGCACACGCACGTGCATGTGTATGTGTGTGCATGTGTGTATGGGTGTATGGGGGGTGCAGGTATGCCATGGCATGGATGTGGAGGTCAGAGGAACAGCCTTGACATGTCCCAGATCTTCTTTCACCTTCTTTGAGACCGGGCATTGCAGTCAGCTTCAAGTTGATGGCAAAAATCACCTGACCAAAGCAGCTTGTGGAGGAAAGGGTTTATTTTGGTTTATAGGTTCAAGGGGAAACTCCATGATGGCAGGGAAAAGGATTGCATGAGCAGAGACTGGACATCATCTCTACCACAGCAGGTGGCAAATAGCAGCAGGAGGGTGAGCCAAACACTGGCACAAGGATGCTGGCTATAACCCATAAGCCTGCCCCCAACAACACACCGCCTTCAGGAGGCTCCTATTTCCAAATTGCCACCAGCTGAGGACCTACCATTCAGAACACATGGGTTTATGTGGACACCTACTTCAAACCACCACACAGGGTCTCTTGCTACTGCAAATGAATGCCAGTCTAGCTGGGAGAAAGCTTTGGATTCTCTTAGCTCAGCCTCCCATTGTCATAGGTGCTAAGATCATAGATGCTTGGGCCACTGCACCACTAGGGACTAGAGAGGACTGAACTCAGGTTGATAGACTTTGCAAGCAAGTGCCTTGAACTGCTGAGCCATCTCCCCAGTCATTTTATGGTTTTCTTTCTTTCTTTTTTTTTTGAGGTGGGGTCTCGCTCTAGCCCAGGCTGACCTGGAATTCACTATGTAATCTCAGGCTGGCCTCGAACTCATAGTGATCCTCCTACTTCTGCCTCCTGAGTGCTGGGTTTAAAGGCATGTGCCCCCACACCTGGCCTCCTTTTATGTTTTTTGAAGGATTGGGAATTAAATCCAGTACCATGCACATACTGAGCCACATTGTCAGCCCAACTTTTTATTTATCTTTATTTATTATTGTTGACATAGTCTCCCTATGTAGCCCAGGCTGGCCTCAACCTGAAGACAGTCCTGCCACAGCCTCCCACGTGTTGAAAGGATAGGCATGTGTCCCCACATCTGGCTTTTCCTTTCCTTTCTTACTTCTGTGCACTCCTACTGGAACTTCTGTATGTTATCTCCAAAATACTGGGTCTGGAAAAAGCCACTGATAAGATAGCTTGAGAATTTTTTTTAAAGATCTTGTTTTTTTTTTTAAATATTTTATCTATTCATTTTCAAGCAGAGAGAGAGAGAGAGAGAGAGAGAGAGAGAGAGAAAACGAACACCAGGGCCACCACCCTGTGGGTTTGGCATATGTGGGTACTGGGAAATTGAACCAGGGGCCTTAGGCACTGGAGGCAAGTGCCTTAACCGCTGAGCCATCTCTCCAGCCTGAGAATACGTTGAGAGTCAACATCATACATCTTAAGCCTTATATGGTAATAAATTATTAATTTAATTGCAAAACAATTTTTCAAGCTAGATTATTTTATAAGGCTGGTTTAAAAAATGATCGATTTAAAATTTACATAAATTTGAAACAAAAGAACTCATTAACAGCTATTCTTTCTTCCTTTTTTGGGTGGGGGGG
>PVHP010028259.1:0-23248 GCA_004024765.1 Zapus hudsonius | reverse complement strand
CTGACTTTGAGCAGATCTTACTAAGCGAACACTCAAAAGAACAGAGATTTGAACGCCGCATACTTTCCCTCATATGCGGTCCTTATTCAGGATAACTGTTTTCTTTATGCAGACTTATAGAAAGAAGTGAGATGTTAGGAATGAGGGGTATGGGAAGGGGGGAGGGGAATGTCTTAAGCAGGAGGCCAATCCAAATTAGATGCAAAAACATAAAATCCTCACGAGCATACTGTAACCTAAACAGTTTATACAGTTCTATGAGTTTAATTCTGATAATTAAAAATAAACTACCATTTTACCCACAGAGATGAACAAGGGACCCACAGCCATTTAAATCAACACAAGAAAGCCAGTGAGACAGAAACCAACAATCTTAGACACTAAGACCCCTAAACTCACAACCTTAAAGCAGCCTTAATACTCATCCACCACAACTCAGGGAACTATGCGGAAGAGGGGGCAGAATGATTGTGAGAGCCGTGGTGGGGGAGATTATCCAGAGGCATGGCCAGAACCTGGCTGAATACTAGGCTATCCATGGTCCCCTGTCACAAGGACTGATCCAGACGACCCATGGAGGAGGTTATCCAGCAGTTTGGGGAGGGGGGGGGTCAGCAGGGAATCAGGGATAACAACTCATTGTTTGCCCACTAAATATTGTAACTCATTATGGACACTAAAATTTAAAAAAAGAGTACTGTAAATACTAACCAGCTAGTTAATATAGGAGAATACTTTGATTAGCACTGGTCTTATAGAGGTGATCAATAAATGCCAGTGATTCTGATGAGAATCAAATTGCTACCTGAGCAACACGCTGTACTTTTAAAAATCAACTTTACATTTACAAAGTTCTTCCTTTACTCCAGCTGAATCTCCCTACTGGAAAGTTCTATTTAGTATGGCCTCTCTGCTGCTATACAATTGAAATCTAATCCTGATATTATTAGGTTTATTTTCTCAGCATAACCATGCCAATTTCATTGAATCTCTTCTCATATGACGAAACTTTTAAACTTCCTCACCATTCTGATGTCTTTCGTGATCAAAAAGCTCCAGCGACATCTATGAAAGTGCAGCACTCAAGAGTCACATCCTCCGTGTGGTCAGTGCACACCCGGTGAGTCATGGTTTCCCTTGCTATGGATAGTTACTGCCGCTCTATTAGCATAATCAGCTATGCTAATTCTGCAGAGCTCCCTGTTTCCTTGTGGACTGTGATAAATTAAGCTTGAAGCTTGCTGAGACCTCTCAAGCTCTGCTCTGGATCTTCTCTCTCCTGGTCCCAGCTCTACTCAACTTCTATTAAACCTTGGCAGTCCTAATTGTGGTGAGGCCCTGCTCTTACACAGGGCCCTTGCAGGTCAGATTGTCTAAGACAATGACCCCGTGCAGATCTGAGGTTAGTGGTGCTCTGCCTTTGCCTTATTTTGGAGTATAGGAAATAAACACTCAGGTCATATGTACACAGTGCCTATTGGTTTTAGGTTTTGGTGTCTTGCTGTTCAGTCAATAGGTAGAGACTAGGGAAGATACAAAAACTGTTGCTCTTTCCAGACTTCTAAAAGTAACACGAAATTAACAAAGCTAAAATTTTGAGCTACTTTTTTCATAGAGAAAGATTTTGACAGAAGAAACTACAGCTTGTAATGTGTAAAGGACACTTTTTAGTTGAATGTCTAGTGTTGAGTAGTTACACTAGCATAAAGGACACTGCTTCTGAAGACAACGTTCTTATTCTTTTTAAAAAAATATTTTTATTTATTGTAATTAGTTAACTTTTTAATTTATTGGAGAGAAGGGGAGGAGAGAAGAAGAGTATGGGTGCACCAGGGCTTCCTGCCACTCAAGCAAACTCTAAATGCATATGTTACTTTGTGCATTTGGCTTTACATGAGTACTGGGGAATCAAACCTGGGTCAACAGGCTTTGCAAGTGAGCACTTTCAGCCACTGAGCCATCTCTCCAGCCCTATTCCTGTTATTTATGCAGACGCTATCCTCGGCTTTGGTAACCCATAGAGGATCACATCCTTCTTTGACACTGCTGGTACAGGAGGCAGCAGTCAGTGAAAGGGTCTGTCTAAACTTCTGCAGTAAAAGCATATACAGATTGTGCTAACAATAGAGATTTTTTTTTCATCTTTTTGTGACAGTCTATAGCTCAGGCTGGTCTCAAACTCACTATGCATCACAGGATGGCATTGAACTTGTGACCCTTCTGCCTCTACCTCCTGTGTGATGGGATTATAGGCATAAGCCACCATACCCAGTTTATGACATGCTGGGTGGGGATCAAACCAAGTTCATTGTGTTTGTTAGGCAGGTACTCTACCAACTAAGCTGCAGTCTCTGCCCCTTTCCCTTTTTCTTAAAGACAGCTTTGTGAGGTATACAAATTTGACTGACCTTTTTTTTTTTTTCCAGTTACTATTCCATTACTCTCTGGCTTACATTTCTACAAATTGCAATTAAGTCAAATACCCAATTCTTGTTCCTTCTTAAGTAAACTATGTCTCTAGTTGTACTTTAAATATTTTCTTTATGTTACAATGTGCTTTGTCCGAGTGTAAATTTATTCTTATTCATCACAACTACTGAGAAGGAAGGGGGTGAGGTGCTATTTACTATTAATGCAATTTTCCTATCTGATAATTAGTATAGTTCAACAACTCTAGGAAATTCATAGCCATTACCTTTTAAAATACAGGTTCTTACCCATTTTTTTTCATTTCTTTTTAGAGATCAAATGAGATGTATGCTAAAACTGATTCTATTTTCTATGCTTTTAAATCTTAAAAAAAAAAATAAATAACTTTACCTGTCTCTCAGAGCTGCACTGTTCCTCAGAACACTTACCTGCGAGAATTCTTTGAGGCTTCGCTTAAATTTTCTTGCCTCAAGTTTGCGTCACCTAGTTGCCCAGGACACTAGACTCCAGCAGCCACTTTAGATTCAAACACTGCTTGAGGAGTTTAGAGCCACACACAGTTGAACATGGGCCTGCTTGTGCAGGCCTGGGGTGAAGTGGGAAGAAAGCCATCATTACATATGAGCATATATTTGGCTTCATGAGACTTAAAGCTTGAGGTATGGGCATGGAAGTACCAAGTACCAGAACTGAATGAAGCTGATACACTTGAAGTGAGGCTCCAGACAGGAGAGGGGGAAAACTTTTGTGGGTCATTATAAGACAAACCTGAGGCTTGTCTTTCTTATAGACATTCAGAATTCACTGAAGGGTTATAATCCATCAATGCACTACAGGTTGTTTTGGCAAGAATGGAATGAAAATAACTGATTATAAAAGACTGGAGTAGAGCTGTGCTGGATGCCTGTTAGCACCTAAGTGATTTTATACACAATCGATGTCTGAGTCAATGATCTACAAAGGCAATGAACTTTAGCTTTATTTTAAATTCCAATGAAGGAATCAATTTCTCGAGTATATGATATTCACTTGATGCTTTACTTGCCTAATAACCAGCTGACTTAATTTTTAAAATTTTTTTAGAATACTTTTTTAAAATTTTTAAATATATATTTATTGTCCATAATGAGTTACATTATTTAGTGGGCAAACAATGAGTTGTTATCCCCAATTTCCCCCCTCCCCATCCCCAATCAGCTGGATATCCTCCTCTTCCATGGGTCGTCTGGATCAGTCCTTGTGGCAGGGGACCATGGATAGCCTAGTACTCAGCCCAGTTCTCCTGGCCCAAGTGTTTTGTTACTGAGGGGTGCCATGCCTCTGGATAGTCTCCCCCACCACGGCTCTCACGATCTTTCCGCTCCCTCTTCCGCTCAGTTCCCTGAGTCGTGGTGGGTGACCAGCTGACTTTAATACTCTAGATTCTTAACATTAGTAGATCTAATACTTGAGGTTTTGCCTCCTCAGACCTTTGGTATGTAGTGATCTGTAATTTAGGTGGCATAAATTCCCTAATTCATTATAATCTAAGAGCAAAGCACTTAAGGACCCTAGAAGACTGGTCAGAAATTTAACCCATTTTTAGTTCTCCATTCATAGTTTTTTGCACATGTAATAATAACTCACCAAGAGTTTAAAAGGCTAGGTGTGAGACAAGGAGCAGGGTTATTTCTTATTTCATAACAGAAGTGAAAATAATCTAAGAATCTGGTTTTAAATACCGATGAATCCCAAAGCTCATTTTAAATAAGATGCTCGATTAATTCTGTGAGGTTCCCCTCTCAACTCCAGAAACCATAATTGGTCACTTTTGACCCTTTCATTTTAATATAGCACAGAGATAGAAAAGTTACAGGGCCTGGATTTTTTAAAAACTTATTCCAAAACCTTCTCTAGCAATTCCTAAAAACTAGTCCTCTTCACCAGCTCTCTAACACACACAGTGACTTTCACCAGCACAGTTGATGAGGGAAGGCTGTTTCTGAGCTCTATAAACACAACAGTACTGTTCACATTCTTGTGTTGCATCTGGCTTGGGGTCAGCATAGTTGTCTGTATTGTTATTCAACTGGTTCATTTCCACTCACAGCTGCATAGGCATTTTACTATGTAAAACTACTAACAGTAAGACTATCATGTATAAACTGTTCCTCTGATATCCAATTTAATATTCATAACCACTGTCATATGTTATTTGGAAAAGCCTATATATATTTAACATATTTAGCAAATTTCTATTTCCCCGATGTAAATATTTTGTAAAATTATCATTGTTTAATCATCTCTGAACACTTGTGGGATTTAGCTTGTAGTCTAAGAACTCAAACTGTTCATGTTAGAAAAACACAGCACCACTGCCCTTTCTAAACACACCACAGCACCAAGGAAGAAGTATTTCTTCATAAAATGATTTGTTATTGATTTCTTTAAAAGAATGGTGCTATCATGAGTTTGCTACCTCCAATAAATTAATGAGTAGAGGTCTAGGTATTATTGATGGCCACTAAAATCACAAAAGGAAGAGAATCAGACACTAGGTGACTCCTGATGAAATAACATACCACACCTTACACAAAGATCAAACCAAATCCAATAATACTTAGGGAAGTAGCTGCCAATTTCCCCGGAAGAGAAAAAATGAGCAACATACATTGAACTGTGTTATAAGCATATCATCTGTCAGATATAGACTATCAAAAACTATGTAGCAGGCCAAACATAAAATTTAACAAAAAGATTAGGAGGGAAAAGAAACTTACAAGCAAGAGCTCCTTAAGAAAGGTCAATGATAAGCAACAGTATCCAGTGGTGTTTACTATGCTGATATCATATCAGAGGAAGTAATTACTGAGAGTCACTTCTTACTTAGAAGAAGAGAAGCGGCTATAACTGCACCTAAAGACTTGCAAGACAAGTGGAACAGCGAGCCACTTCCATGAGCTTTCAGGTGTTACAGGAATGACCTCCAATACACTCAGAGAGGGAATATCTTTACTGTCTATGTACTTTATATGTGCTCTAAAACGGAAACAGCTAAAATATAGATGGCAGAGTGACAGGGACTTTCCCACAGCATCAGCAGCAATTCGACCAGTGTTGTCAGGATTATTTGATCATTGTCATTCCAAGTTGTCATAGTGTTGGGGAGAAGTTAGGTATGAGTGTGGGGTGACAGAGTTGGGGATAAAGCCCCACAATTTAATCTTAGCTTGGTAGAAACAGGATATCAGAACTGGTAAATAGTCATGAGCAATCCCAGTTTAAGGAGTTAATGGTGGGAGCATACACTAGGGGGGAGATAAACTTTAAAAGTAGCCTATTTTAAAGTCACCAATTAAAACTGAGAAGAATGGGTGATGCAAATAGATGGCACAGAAAAACAAACACACAGCCTGAGACCCTATGAGCCAACCTTTCTCAGCCCACATGTATCTATGCAAGACAACTTTTACTCTAGTAACTGCTCTGCTGAGACTCAGTACGCCTGGTTGATCTCTTCTCAGCTAAGGAACCCGGTAACACAAGTTTAATCTCAAATCAGAAAGTCATGCTGAAATTGACCAAGTATACTAAGATGATGCCTGCCTGAATGATTCTACTAGAAACCACCCACCACAACGTTCACTCATTGTTCCTGCAACTATGCAAGAACCACCAAATTAGACAAGCAAACAAAAAAGTTCAACAGCAAGCAATCTGACATCACTTCTTTTTCTTTTGTATACCACCTTACTCTATCCCATTACCTGTTCAAATCAGTAATTTACCTGTGCAGCTAGGAAACACGCCACAATTAACCAGCCACTGGGCTTTCTTATATTTTGCTGCTGCCAGAAACAAAATATGAACTCATACCATGAGATTTAAAAAAAAAAAAAACACTTTTACTTGTGTATAGATACAAAATTTTCTTTTTCTTTTTTTTTAATATTTTATTTATTTGAGAGAGAATAAGAGAGAGAAACAGGCAGACAGAGAATGGGTGCACGAGGACCTTCAACCACTGCAAACGGACTCTAGACACATGTGCCACCTTGTGCATTTGGCTTTACGTGGGTCCTGGGAAATCAAACGCCGGTCCTTCTGCTTTGCAGGCAATGTCTTAACCACCAAGCCATCTTTCCAGCCCCTAGATACAAGATTTTCTTATCTCATTATATACTAAGATGGGGTTTGGGGTGATGGCTCGGTGGTTAAAGGTGCTTGCTTGCAAAGCCTGCAGACCCAAGTTCAATCCTCCCTAGCACCTAGGTAAAAGTTGGACAAAAAGTGGCACATGTGTCTCTGATCCCAACACCTGTGTGGCAGTGAGTAGTGAAGCTTGGAGAATCCTAAACTTGTGGGCCACTTAGTGGTGACCGCTTACAGTGGCAAGAGATCCTGTCTCAAAGAAAAAAGAATATAAACACCACGAGGTTGTTCCCTGGCTTGCATGTGTGTGCCACAGTGCACATGTACTGTAGTGTGCACATAAATACCAGGTCAAAATGATCCCATCTTGAGACATCACCTACGTTACTCCCTTAAAGGAATACTTCATATTTCATCTTATCGTTACAGACTTCGACCAATGTACTGTTCTAAAATTAAAAATTCCTTGATTTCTTTAAAACATACAAATGACACATACACTTTCCTTGTTTTTTCTATCATTCTAAACAAAGTTTAATAAGAAATTACAATTATTATGTGCTAGGCACCTAAAGCAGATACATGACAGATTAAAAAACACTATATTATGAAGCAGATATAACTAAAAATTGATCCAGGTCCCTAACGAGTAGCAACAGAGAATTTGCAACTTAAAATCTGAATACATGCCTATCAAAGTTCATCTATCCTGAGAAGTACAATTTTGCGTTTTCATGCAGGCTAATGACCTCAAACTACCAGGCTTTCCATCATGCCATCTAATCAAGCTATGAGTACAAATAAAGAGGATCAAAAAACATTTTTTCCCAGGCTTACTTATTACAAGGTGAGGATCCCTTAATTAACTTGAACAATTGGTCATAAGTAGAAGTTAATGTATTAAATCCTATGACTTAGAAATGACCAACACTGGATGAAAATGTTTGTTACTTTTATTAGAATGACGTATAGGTGTTGGGATCAGTTGGCACCGCGTTTGCCTAGCATGCATGAAGCCCTGGGATAAGTCCCCAACACTGCCAGGCATAATTCTAGCACTTATGAGGTAAGGCAAGAGGATCAGAAATTAGAAGGTCATCCTCAGCTATACAGCAAGTTCAAGGTCAGGTGGGTTTCATAAGACTCTGTCAAATGAAGTGAAGGGAAGGGAAAAAGAAAAAGAATAATGTCTATTATGATACTCAGTATCTTCACTGAGTGACTGAAGCTTCCATATATATATATATATATATATATATATATATATATATATATATATATATAGTCATGATTTCTGATCTTTATTTTGAGAAACTAAGAACTTTCAAGTTGCACGTAAAAATTAACTCAGATATGACTCTAAGAAACAAATCTTTGTTTGTTTGTTTGTTTGAGGGGACAGGCTGAGTATAGGCACATCATGGCCTCCTGCTGCTGCAAACAAACTCCAGATACATGCACCACTTTCTGCATCTGGCTTTACACAGGTCCTCAGCAATCAAACCTGGGCAATCAGGCTTTGCAAGCAAGCACCTTTAACCACTGAGCCATCTCCTTAGCCCCTAAGAAACACATTTAATTTATATATATATATGGCCTCATTCTAACCCGGGCTGACTTTGAACTCACAGTGATTTTCCTACCTCTCTCTCTCCTGAGTGCTAGGATTTACAGGTGTGTGACACCATGCCCAGCAAAAAAAAAATTTAAAGGACACTTTTCGGAGTGCTTGTCCTATATAAAAGCAAAATACATTATAAACCTTTGCACTCTTGCTTGCTTCTCTTAAAGATTAAACCTGTTTCTTAAACATGATGTATTTAGGGAGCAGTTTGTATTGGGGCTTGTGTGTTTTTTATTTAATTTTGTTTTGTTTTTGAGACAAACTGGCTTGGGAACTTGAGATGATCCTCCAGCCTTATTTTCCTGACTGCTCAGATTTTAGGAATGTACAGTCGTAACCACTGAGATATTATCTTTAAAATATTAGCACTGATTTTTATTCACACTTAATCATACGTGTTGGGATAAAAAAATGTCACTTTTCCCTTTAAAAAAGTTATCCTCAATCAGAATTCTGACACTCTACTTCTACAGTTAGAGGATTTTACCAAAGATCTTATTCTTCTGTTCTGAAAGACGCCACTTACATATTAATTATAACTGTCACTGTAATCTAATGTAAAAGGCGTCATGATTTAATGATAAAGCTGTGTTATGCTGGACCACTTTCAAATCAACCCTGTGGAAGCCCATCTACAAGGACTCTTGCCACTTTATTATATATGATGTGTATGTACTTCTGAGTTGGAAGAAAGGAAATTTACTGTAAAGCCCAGAGAAATATTTGTTTTTTTTTTTTTAATTTGTGTGTGATCTCTTCAGGTGCACACATGTGTGGGAGGTCATAGGACAACTTTCAAGTCAGTCCTCACTATCCACCTTATTATTGGAGGCAGGGTCTCTGGCTGTTTATGGCAAAGCTTCTTGTGAGCTTCTGGAAGTAGCACTCCCAGTTAGAGATCCAAACTAAGTACTCAGAGCTGCCTCCCTCCCCCGAGAAATTTTACTGAGTGAAAGAAATAGAAGTAACTTCTGTTAAACCATAGATAAAATCAGTCCACACTACAGCCTGATACTCATCACAAGCGCTCCTTTTTCAATTCGTCCTTTGTGCTAGTTCCCATTGCCCAAGCAACTCGCCTCTTCTCAGAAGATGAAAGCCTATAAGCTTACCTATCTATGGACAAATAAAAGAATACAGGCTATAATATCTATATTATAATCATCTATGTTCTTTAAGTATCTGAATTCAGGCAAAGGTATCAGATGCTATTAGTAATAGTTTCATCTTTCAAGAAACACTAAACTCTCAAATAGTATGGGTGAGCAACGGAGATCATCAGAAAGAAGCTGCTTCACATGGTGCTGAGTGTCATGTGTAATGCAACGTTATGCTTGATTCTGCCACAGCAAATAAGTATTACCATAAATGTTTTTAGATGTGACTGGGAGAAATGATGTCTACCACAGTAAGGACAATAAATAATAAATAGTAATAAATAAATAATAATAAATAGGAACTAAGAATCCAGTACTGAAGTGTGTCAGGTTGTATTCAAAGAAAGCACTGTGACACAGGCTAAATAGAGAAGCACTGGTGTTGTGAAGGAGGGAAAGAGGGATGCACTGGTTTTCTTTCCCTAAGCAGAGGCCTGTTGCAGGTAAGATCTTGGACAACACCTATGACCCACTTCTTTCTGCAGCAGCTCTCTTCTACTTAGCCTTACCGCTGTCCTTCTATATTTGTGATCAGTTATTTAAAAGTACAGAAGGAAGACGAAAACAAAATCATTAAAATATAGTCATCTTTTAAATTTATAATTTTGTATATTAAATAATCTGGAATGTTAAGTTCTTAACTTACTTTTATCCTTAACCATTACTCTAAACTAGCCTTTAATTTTTGTTGTTAATGGGCCATAAAAATGATACAACCCAGTTTTCCTAAATTTTTTATCCATGAAACCACTAAGAAATCAAATTACCAGCTGGGTATGGTGGTGCATGCCTTTAATCTTAGCACTCAAGAGGCTGAGGTAGAAAGATTGCCAGGAGTTTTGAGACTGGCCTGGAGCTACAGAGTAAGTTCCAAGTCAGCCCAAGCTGACCCTATCTCGAAAAAATAATAAAAATAAATAAACAAGCCAAAAAGAAATCGAAATAGCAAAAAGAATAATAACTCATAAGATCAGCAATTTTCCATAACTCAAACAATAGAGTTACAGCTTGAGTTTGAGTCTGATGGGATTTCCAGGTGTTAAGAATACTTTTCTTCATCTAGATAATGTAGGACAGTTAATGTAAACCTACATTTTAGATAAGAACATTCATGGTCATTTGCACAGTGTGTTGATACTGAGCTAGGAACAGTTGAGTGGAGAAGACCATATTTTATTATGTCATGCCAAGGAGCTTTTTTATGAATTAAATTACCTTATTATTATTTTTTATGAATTAAAATATCTTTAAATTTTCATAGGGACATTCAAATTAACTAAAACACTACTAAGGCTACCCAAAACTTACAGCAAAAAAAAGAAAAAAGAAAAACTTACTACTATTCTGATTTTTTAAATAAATGCTGCTGCTGCACTGAGTGGCCAGGAACCTCACATCAACCCCAGGCTGCAATCACAGCATCCATTAGAGTGCTCCACCGCTCAGAGCCTCACTACAAGCGAGCGAGCAAGCGAGCAAGTGGTTGTCAGTGCAGCTAGTAAATCACCTGATCCTATTACAGAATCAATTACTGCAGTGCATTGCCATTGCCACACAGTCTGATGATGACAAAACGATATTGGATAGCTACTGCAAGGTCAAGGAAACTGCTAAGAAAATCTTTAATTGATCTTTTACTTTTCATCATTTGGTTCTACTTATAATGCAGCCATTTTAATTGTATATTTTTTATTTGAAATAAATCTGTGTAGTTACCTTTGGTTGCCTGGGACATTCGATGGATAATCTCTGCAACTGGTCTGATGTATGGCTACAAGAGAACAGATCGGAGCAGCAGGTCGAACAGCTCAAGCTCTTCATTAAAGAAGAAAGAATGCTGCAGCCACAGCCACACATTGACTTGCTCATTGGATGAGAAGGTGACTTAAGAAATCAGAATGGGGAATATCCCATAAACACTCAAAACTGACTAACTGCCTCATTCTGCCGTCCTCTGGATGAAAGAAACTGCTAAAAACGAAAAAAACAATAGCTTCACTACTGAAGAGATCAGCCACAAACTCATCACCAAGAAATCTGAATATTACCAAAAGAAGTCTCCTGGCTACTCTTTAGCAAGAGGTAAGGTGCTTTAATATTTCAAAGTGTTTTATATTAAAGCTCGAGAACTTAACTCATGACACGCTAAAACATGCTAACCACTCTTTCTGTCTTCTGTCAGTTTAGATCTGTTTGCCTACACCTTCGGCTCAGCCTATCCAACCTGTTCCCTCTGCAAATGCACACAATTTCAACAACCAACGGGAATGAGCCCCACCCCTGGCTGTCCCCACACAGTGTTCAAGAACTGCTCAATATCTGGAAGGAGCTGTCACAGCCCTGCTCTGAGAACAGGAGCAAATTACCAGACAGATTCTTTGACTTACCAATCAGAGCTGCTGACCTTTCATGACTCTACAATTCCAGATATCTGCAGACACAGTAAGAATAACCAATTGATGTGCTTCTATCTTATAGACTCCATTACAGAACTATTTGAATCTTAGTCTTCAATTTAAACTTGAATAAGAAACAGAAACATAGGCTATGTAGTTTTTTAAGCAAGCACAATTTAGATAGTAGTTAACACAAATCTTTCAGAGTTGGTGGGGGGCAGAAGGGTGGCTGAGTATGATATTCAAAGTAAATTATCCCCTCTAAAACCCTACTTAGACTTGAGTAGTAATGAGCACAGAATTCTACTGCAAAGTTATCACTGCAGATAGTGAAGAAATAAAAAGCAAAGTAATACAAGAAAGCCTCTGCTTTCATAAATGTTTACAGCTTTGTCCAGAAGAAAAGAATGTGTCAATATGCATCACCAACAGTAAGTAGAAGCCATGAAGATTCCCTCCCAACACTGAATCTACTATGTAGGTCATTTGCATTTCATTAGAAATATTTTTAAAACCACAAACCACTTTGAAAACATAAGCAGTAGTATTAACTATGTTAGTCATTCTCTAATGTTTTTACACTTAGCATTCCACCTTTCCTGATAATATATGCATGTAATTACTTGCACCACATTAATTGCAATCCTTTTTAAACTCCTGGGGTAAAAGAGGGCCACCTCAATACAAATACTCAACTCTTCTTAAATAATCAGACTTCAAATAACTTAATAAACATTTGTAGACCAATGGCTGCCAATTCTTAGAGCAGCACCCTTATTATTTTTAGACAATAATCTGGAAAATAAATATAATAAAATACCTTCAATTCAAGTGTGTATTTTTGAAACTTCCTATTTTCTATTGCATTCAAAGGTTCCATATTTATGTATGCTCAATGTCCTCCCTGCTCAGCCTTCACCTTACACTGCCCTTTTGATATTCGTGTTATACTTAGCAGGTTTCCCAGAATACCCAAAACAGGCATGCACTTCACACTGAATTTTTTTAAACCTCTTGTAGATAAAGGCTAGAGAAAGGAACAAGTAAACAATGCAATAACCTGTTCCTTGCCTGCTGGAGGTATTGTCTGCTGCACAGAATTTTAAATCCTCATCTGCAGATAGAACTGAGCTGACATTGCCAACAAGTCTGCCTTCCCCATGCTGCTGCTCTAAAGTGATTCATGGAAGGCACCCATTATGGGAACGATGGGAGGTGTTATCGGTAACGTGGCTTAACAAGGGGACTTAAATCCACAGCTAGCTGTGCTGTCATTTTCAGGTGCACAGCAGGCACATCAGGGAAAGATCTTAGTGCTGCTGCTGGGCTCCTCCTAGAACGTGTGAGAGAGAAGCTGAGAGAGGTCAGAACAAACTAATGCATCATGCTAATGTAAGAACGGGTAACAAGCATTAAAACCTGACACGGTTTACCTTGCCAATAAATATATAATATGCTCAGAATAATGTGAGACTTTTGAATAAAACAATGTGTCTAAAATATTGTATCTGTTAAGAATCCCACAGATGCATGCTGCTCCTAATGAAAGACATTTACTAGTTTTTTGAAACAAAACCATGAAATAAAAGATCTAAAAAGGGAAATGGTTCTGAAATATCTGGCCTTGTAATAATGTTTCATCCTCACCACCACTAATATCCTTTGGCTCTTAAATTAGTTCTAGTAAAAGTAGAAAGTAAGCAATAATGGTTATTTTCATTATTTATCATTTCTTTCTTCCCTGTCAGCTAATATAAAGTATTATTGATCCTTACGTTGTATATAGACAGAACTTGAAAACAAACCAACAAAAATAAATGTTTTTAAATTACCAGAAAATAAGCATAACTTTGCTCAGGAAAGGGGCAGTTAATATTTAATCAGTCCACTACGTGCCTGTCTGCATTAATGACAAGTGCATGATCACTCTGTTCCACTCCAGTGCTGGGCATAGAAACTAAGGCCTGAGCATGCTATGTAAGCAACCTACCAGCCACTCCTCTTGCTCATGACTGCTTCTTCAATAAGCTGCTTTCCTTCTTAACTATGAGTAACTCAACTCTATAAAATTTTTAAAGATGAACAAGGCATCCACACTGAATTAATTTTCACTTCTTTAACAAACAAGATGATCAATCTATTAAATGACAGTCTTAAAAGATACAAAATACTGCTTGGATAGTATTGCAAGGCCCTAGATTACATTTCCAACTCAAACAGTCAATGGAGACCTACGAGCACAACTCTGCAGCAGGATGCCTTAGTGATTGTCAAAACTTACCTGCAAAAGTAGACATGAGCTAAATCAATAGTTCTCCTCAAGTAAAAATGATGTCAAATAAAAACTGACACTTTTTGATATTTTTAACAATTATTCTTTCATTTAAAACTTTGTGTTATGCACAAATACAATCTCACTGACAAATGATCCCAGCATGTGAACCCTAAGCATTCCCAAGACCACTTGCCTAACACCTATGTAAGAAAGCCAGGATATTGCTTAGTCTTCTTCACTAATTCCTTTGCTAAATGAGTATACAGAGATGTTTCCTACTCATCTAAACATAGAAGCTAATACAAGAATTCCAAGTTGTCCACTGAGCCAGACCTTAAATACTTTTGTAGAAATAAAAAACAATGCTATGCTTCTAATTCATTTTTATACGGCTATTTTTAAAATGTGCTACATGTATGAATGTGTAATTAGCTGTTTTAAGTGAATTTTTTAAGTGCATACATTTTAAACTCCTCCCTCTATTTTCCAAGAGGGTAAATTAAGAGATATAATCCATAAAAATCTAAGTTCCTAGAGGTCTTCAGTAATTTTAAAAATTTTAAAGGATACTGAAACCAAAACAAATTCATTCACTAGAAATTTTTATTTGGTTTTTTTCTTAAGCCAAGTTTTACATTGTTGGTTACAAAAATAATGTCAGGGAGGGGTTCATGTGTATAGGAGTATTTCCTGCACAAGCATGAGGACTTCAGTTCAATCCCCAGCACCCATTTGAAAAGCTGGCTATGACCACACATGGGCCTGTAATCCTAGTACTGGCAGAAGGACACACGGGAGGATCCCTGGGGCTTGATAGTCAGTTCCTAGTTCAGTGAGAGAATCCTTCTCCAGGAAATAATGCCCAAGAGTGATGAAGGAAGACACTGATATGTTCCTCTAGCTTCTCCACACACGCATGTATAGGGTGCGAGCATCTACACCCACATGTGCATACACCACACACACACAATTTCAGTAATTTTAGGATATCAAATATAAAATGTTTCTGAATTTTCACTGGTGAATCCAGTTACATTTTACAATAATAGTGCTGTAGAGTTTTTAAGGCGGTAGAAAAAGGATCATTATAATGCACACAGAGTAAGATCTTCAGAATAAGGTCTTTTTGTTAAAAATCTAACTTGCACCATGGGTGGTGGCACGTGCTTTAATCCCAGCACTCAGGAGGCAGAGGTAGAAGGATCGCTGTGAGTTCTAGGCCACTCTGAGACTACAGAGTGAATTCCAGGTCAGCCTGGGCTAGAGCAAGACTCACATTGAAAAACAAAAAGCAACAACAAAAAAAATCTAACTCGCTAAAACATATCCATTAAAAAAGAAAATCCATGTCTGGAAAGATGTTCAGCAGTTAAAGGTGCATGCTACCAAAGCCTGCCATCTTGGGTTCAATGCCCCAGTGACCACATAAAGCAGATGCATAAAGTAGCACCTGTGTCTGAAATTTGTTTGTGGCAGGAGGTCCTGGGTGCCCATTTTCTCTTTTGTTCTCTTGTTCTCTTGTTCTCTTGTTTTCTCTCTCTCTCTCTCTCTCTCTCTCTCTCTCTCTCTCTCTCTCTCCTTGCAAGTAAATAAAATATTCTAAGCACACCCCCCCCCAATAAATGTCTGCTACTCAAACAATTCATAGCCCTCAATCCCATGGAGCATACCAGCAATCCCACCAAGGATGGCCCTCAGTGGAAAGGGGCAGGGAGAAGGGTAACGGTGGTACCAACACATGACTTGTACATACAAAGTTTCTATGCATGAAAAATTTTTTAAATTAAAAATATTTTAAAAGAAAATCCATTGTTGAAAAGAAAAATGTAGGACTGTTTTCCCTTCCATCCTTAGTCTGTTTGCTCAGTCACTCATTCTTTTATTTTCTTACTTCCCTCTTTCCCTTTTATATTTTTCACAGTATTTGAGATTAATTCCAGTGCCTCACACATGCTAACAAGTGTCCCCATTCCTTTTTGGAGTTACTTTTTTGAACATAATCTCATTAAGTTGCCTAGGCTGGCCTTGAACTCACTCTGTAGCCCATGCAGGCCTTGAACTTATGATCCTCTTTACCTCAGCTTTTTGGAATTACAAGTCTGAGCGACAAAGCCCAGTTTGTACTTCTTAATAAAAGGAAACAATAAAAGGAAATTATAATAACAGCTTCTAAACAAATATTTCCATATACACTTATTTCTAAAATTATCAGTATTAAGTTTTTGTCATAAGGAGAACTATAAAGCAAAAATGATGGTTCATATACATAAACTTTAAAGAGAATATATCTCCAGGAGGAATGACCTTTCATTAATAAATACTGTAGAGAGAAAAGTACATGCTTAAAATTATATGAGAATTATTCCACTGTCATGGTGGACATTCCTGTAAAGCTATTTGAGAGACTGAGGCAAGAGGAGTCCTTGAGTCCACAAGTTGAAAAACCAAGCTGGATAGCAGAGTAAAAACCTTGTCTCAAAAATCCAGAAGTGCAAGACATCTGTTAACATCATGACTTGACTATAGTAACTCAACCAGAGTGCATCCTGCATGTGAAAGAACAATTCCTCACCCATTCTTACAATTCTTACAACATTGAAGAACATGTTAGGAAAGGAGCAGTGTCAGCAAAAAATATGTAGTCAGAAGACAAAAATTTGGAATTTTTAAATGAAAATTTTCAAACACAAGTTAAGTAGAAAGAAGAGCCAATCAAGCTGTTATCTATATGCAAAAAAATACTCAGGATATTGGCAATATTGCATTGTCTTTTCTTTTTTTGCAAGGTATTTGACAGTCAACATTCAATATTCCCATATTATTTCAAAAGTCTTTTTTAGAGCTAGCTCAATGTAAGCAAACTCCCAAGGAGACTGGCTCTCTGCATAGCGTTGTTTCTGTCATTGTCCCTTTACAGCAACTCCCCAGGCATCTCTTTATTTCCCCAATGCCATTACAGAAGCCACATTAAGTGCCCTGTCCTTAGTCACTGGGTGACTTGCCTTATACCCCAATCTCTCTCATTTCCTACAAATAACTTGATAATGACTGTTTCAAATTCCAACCTCAAAGAAAATTCTAGCAATATAATTAGAAGATATAGGAACTCTAACTCCAGAGAATCAAACTACAAGCTAAGTCTACTGGTGATTTTAATGTTGTTGGAATGAATCGAAACAATGTGGTGCAATATCTCTGAAAAGACAGAAGAGGGAACTATAGCATTTAGGAAATCCATATTAAATGACATGAAATTTAAACAGTGAATTTTAACTTAAGGATGGTTAAAATATAATAATACTCTTTTACATACCCCCCCAAAAGAAACAAGAAGCCTAGACTATAATAAATATTTAGAAGAATAGGATAAAGGCTGAACATGGAGATATATATCCCATTACCAAAAGTTATCATTTAGAATGATTCTAACTAGCAATGTACTTCCACTATCCAGATTTCTTCAATAATAAAGCCTAATTAAAGTCATGTATGTTTTGCTAAATAATCATTCAGTTTCATTATAAATTAGCTTTTATTTCTACTTTAAACTTTTTGTAAGTAAATTACTTTAACATATTGTTTTAGGAAAAGGACATTATGTGCTATCAATAATTTCAGGCATCTATTGAAGTCATAAAATGTGCCCCACAGATAAAGCATTACTGCACCACAGTACTACAGCGACAAAACTGTAAGAGTCAAGACACACAGTGTGTTGTTTAGGGTGGTCAGCTAATAAATTGGACAGAGATGGTACTCAGATGTATGCTCACATCCTCTGATTGATATTATCTCAACTTCAAAGTTTCTCCCCTATATTTCCTCTGCTCTATCAACCCAATGCTGTCCTCTGATATCCTAAGACAGCCAACTCATGCAAGCTGAGAAATATACTCAATCAAAACAAAAAAAAAAAAACAAATATCATGTGGATCAGTTTTCGTTCAAGAGTAGAAGTCATAGCAGGTGTGCTAGTACATAGCTGTAACCCCAGCACTTGGAAAGCTGAGTTAAGAGAATCTCAAGTTCAAGATCATCTTGGGAAACACAGTTCCAGGACAAACTGTGAACATAGAACATAAAAAGAACCTATTTCAGGGAATTAATTATATACACACATATACATAATGCAATATATGCAATAATTGCCATAATGAACTATTTAAAATGCTCCCCTTCTCCCATCCAAAAACCTAACTGTGAATTCACAAGACGAATATCAATAAGCCAATCACACAGATGGCATTTTCACTATAACACATGGGATTAGGTAGCAGGTTTAGCTGAAAGTAATTACCTGAGGAGTAGAAACACAAATATAAGAATAATTGCTTCCTTGGGGCTTTGGCTGTCAAACAAGGGAAATGCCAGTGCTTTTGTATGGTCCTATGATAATAAAGCCTGCCACAGACCTAGACTATCAATGAATATTTGTTTAAAATAAATGTGTAATATTATACCAAAAGCACAACAAAAAAGTAGATAAAATAAACTTTGTCAAAAATAAAAACTTTTGTGTTTAAAATGACACCAAAAAAGCAGAGAAAATCCAGAGAATAGGAGAAAACTTTTGATAAAGGTCAGGTACCCTAAATATATAAAGAATGCTTACAAGTCAACATAAGACGATGTAAATGTAACACTGGATAGAGACTGTGAGTAGCTGTTTCTCCAAAGGAAAAAAATATATATATCATTTCAGGCCAGGCAACTTGGCACCCCACACAGGTCCTACCCCAGATGGGGGTAGCAGTGAATACCCAAGACTCATCAAAATGACAAAAACAGAAAGCCAGGTTTAGCACTAGATGAATCGTCTCCATTACCAGCACTAAGGCTCAGGGAACACTGCAGAGGTAGTCATAGAAAGAATATGAGTGCTGCTCTCACAGCCAACCAGAGAACCATTTCTATAGAGATAGTGGTAGATACTAAAGAGACTCCAAACTCATCAAAGCAGAAAATAAGAGACTGCCGAGAGCTCAACACTAAAAGAGACTTCTATCATGCCTTCCAAGGTTCAAGGTACATTGGGGATGAGGGGGTGGAAAGAATGTAAGAGCCACATAATACAAAACCAGTGGAAAGAATGTAAGAGCCACATAATACAAAACCACAGTTTGGGGCATTGTCCTCCCAACGTGACCCAATTAGTGATCTTATAAAACCAGCACGATTCTGAGCCCATCAACATTTTGACATGGAGAATGCAGAAGAGCAAAAGGAAAGAGAACAGAGGAAGGACTACCTTGAAAGAAGAGTCTTGGGGGCATGAGAGAGTGAGGGCAAGGAGTAAAGATAGGATAAAGGGATGGGAACACAATCAAATCACTGTATGTTCATATATTAAAGTTCTTTAAAAAAAAAAGAAGGCGGAAGCAAAGGAGAAGAAGAAGGAAGAAGAAAGGAGGAAAGAAGGAGGAAGAAACAGAAAAGAAGCCGGGCGTGGTGGCACACGCCTTTAATCCCAGCACTCAGGAGGCAGAGGTAGGAGGATCGTAGTGAGTTCAAGGCCACTCTGAGACTGCATAGTGAATTCCAGGTCAGCCTGGACTAGAGCGAGACCCTACCGAGAGAGGAGAGGGAGAGAGGGAGAGGGAGAGAGGGAGAGGGAGAGGGAGAGAGAGAGAGGGAGAGAGAGAGAGGGAGAGAGGGAGGGAGGGAGGGAGAGAGGAAGGGAGGGAGGGAGAGAGAGGGGGGGGAGACGGAAAAAGGAGGAGGAAGAAGGAAGAAGAAAAATTACCATTCCACACCAACAGGAAAACTACAATACTAGAATAATTACCCATGAGAATGTGAACTGCTGATAGAAAAAGTAAAACCACTTTGATCATTCTTTGAAGAGGGATACATATTCTATTATTTCCCATGCAAACAAAATGTCTATTAGTAGTTGCTAACAGCTGGGGATAGGAAAATGAAGGGGAGGAAAGATAGCCATGACTGCTGTGCATGTTGGATACAGTAAATATTACTGAATTGTATGCTAAGGAAAGAACTTTCTGGTGTGTGAACTATGTCTCAATAAAACTGTCACGAAGTAAATTTATCAAGATGAAATATGCATCATAAATGTGGACAATGAAGATAATTGGTCCTAAATCATATACATCAGTAGGGAAATGACAAAAAACTCTCTTCTTTTAATGTCTCCAGAAACTAGGTACCACATTTTAAATAAGTAAAAATATGTTTGAGCTATTTACTATATCATTTGCTCGTAAACATGTTACTAATTATAAGTATGCACTGAGCACACAGAATCTGCTAGTTATTGTAGAATTTTAGAAATATCAACACACTGAGCAGTATAATAAAAAAAGCCAATGTTTATCATTAACTATTTATTTGTGTAACTAGGAAATCCCTTTTTAGCTAATCATATAAAAATATCCTCAGGGGCTAGAGAGATGGCTCAGCAGTTAAGGATCCTTGCCTGCAAAACCTAAGGACCAAAGTTCAATTCCCCAGTACCCACGTAAAGCCAAATGCACAAAAGGGGTGTACTGTGTCTAGAGTTTGTTTGCAGTATCCAGGAACCCTGGTGTGCCTAATCTCTCTCTCTCTCTCTCTCTCTCTCTCTCTCTCTCTCTCTCTCTCTCTCTCTCTCTGTCTCTCTCTCTCTCCCCCCCTTGCAAATATATAAATAAAAATATATTTTTTAAAATTATCCTCATAAACTGGGTGTGGTGGCACACGCCTTTAATCCCAGCACTCGGGAGGCAGAGGTAGGAGGATCGCTGTCAGTTCAAGGCCAGCCTGAGACTACACAGTGAATTCCAGGTCAGCCTGGACTAGAGTGAGACCCCACCTCGAAAAAACAAAAACAAAAACAAAAAAAAAAATTTATCCTCATAGCCAGGAGTAGCAGTGGTGCAAACCTTTAATCCCAGCACTCAGGATGCTGGGGTAGGAGGATTGTCATTAGTTCAAGGCTACTCTGAGACTACTTAGCGAATTTCAGGTCAGCTTGGGCTACGAGACCCTACCTCGAAAGAGAAAAAACAAAACACAAATTAACCGTATAAATCTTTTAGTGACAATATTAAAAACAACCACACACTATGTCACAGCACCTGCTTATCAGATGTTTCAGAACATTGATTCCATTTTTGAAGTATACTTAAAGACTTTAAACTTTTAAAAAATTTTTATTTATTCATTTTCAAGCAGAGAGAGAGAGAGAGAGAGAGAGCGCACACCAGGGCCACCAACTTGTGAGTCTAGCATATGTGGGTACTGGGGAATTGAACCAGGGACCTTAGGCACTAGAGGCAAGTGCCTTAACCGCTGAACCATCTCTCTAGCCCAAAGACTTTAAATTTATCATGATGAAAATGATTCCTTATAGACTGTTGGTAGGAACACTAGATGAGTCATCTAGTTGGTGGGAGCAGTAAGAAGGTACCTGAAAAAAACTACAAATGGAAGCACCATGGGTACCGGCTAGACCATGCTGGGTATATCACTGAAGGAATGCCACAGGAACACCTGTGCATTCATGTCCACTGCTGCAGTATTCACGGCAGTCACAGGAACACCTGTACATCCACATCCACTGCTGCAGTACTCACGATAGCTCTAGATGTGAGTACATCATATTGTACTCACAATAGCTCTGGATGTCTACCAACAGATGGATACAGAAAGAGTTTGGGGCATATATCCAAAACAGTTTTACTGAAGAAGTGTGCCATTGGCATAAAAGTGTTGGAAGCAGAGATCATGCTGTCTGGCAAGCTCAGCCAGACTCAGAAAAACAAGCAGCACATGTGCTCTCATATGTAGAATACAGATTTAACATTTATATATTCACATATGTGACATGTGAGTAGAAAGAGAAGCATGCAGAGAGGGGAAAGAAGGAGCCCAGAGGGAGGAGAGAACTAGAGAGGTGATGGGGAATAAAAAAAGACAAACTATCACATATTTTCTCATGTAGATCTCGAGTTAACTATGTGAATGATATGTGATATATAAATGATATGGTAATATGTAATTTATGATATCAGAAGGACTATCTGGAGGGAAAAGGGGGAATAGTGGAGGTAGAAACAGATGAGAGAAGATATTGGAAAGGGGGTGAATATAAGCAAAATACAATGATATATTCATTCATGAAAATATCACAATGAAACATTATTTTACACATCAAGTAAAATTAATGAGTAAAAAAGTCATAAACAATTCATTGTTACACCTATATAAACAATATAGCACACTGAATTAAAACACTTGTAGTTGAAGTAAAGCACATTATGAGACTAACTTACCTGCCTTTACTCTAAAATGGAAAGGTAATAGTTTACCTCATTGAAATCAAAAGTTTCAAAGTTCTCAATTAGAGGCACCTACAATAATTTTTATATTTTAATCTTAAAGAAACTAGGGTAATCCAAATAAAGAAAACAGCATAAATCCTAACTACAGTAATATATTAACAAAGAGTCAAACAATGGACGGTAAAAAAAAAAATCGACACTTTGGACGATTTACAGAGAACTAATAGAAAATCTTAAGTAGGGAAAAACCTATTTAATTCACAAATTACTATCCCTACTCACTTATAGAATTTCTTTGACTTCTTTTTTTTTTTTTTCTTTGACTTCTTAATATTTAGGTTGCCCACAAAAATAATTTTCTGGAAACCCTGTATAGAGGGATCAGAGTAGGAATAAAGAGACATTCTAGCACTAGGCAAAAATCAAATAAATATAATTTTCATTACAACTGAACTTCTTACTGTGAATGTCATTCATGTACTATATGTATAAATTTGGAGAGCATGCAGAAAAAGGTTTAGAAAACCAGCACTTACCAAGTATTTAGACAGCCTTTTAAAAATCTCGTTGATAGTTGAGACTTCCTAAATAAAAAAAAAGAATTTTTCATCTTCAGAGTTACAACTTCTCTGTCCAGCTTAAAAGAAAATCCTCATTATCTGAAAAATAATTAAGGGCTGGTGTGATGGCTCAGTGGTTAAGGTGCTTGCCTGCAAAGCCTAAGAACCTGGGTTCGATTCCCTAATACCTCCACGTAAAGCCAGATGTACAAGGTGGTCTGGATAGAGGCCCTGGCAAGCCCATTTTCTTTCTTTCTCTCTCTCTCTCTCTCTCTCTCTCTCTCTCTCTCTCTCTCTCTCTCTCTCTCTCTCTCTCTCTCTCTCTCTCTCTCTCTCTCTCTCTCTCTCTGCTTGAAAATGAATAAATAAAATATTTTTAAAAATTAAAAAAAA
>PVHP010028258.1:0-23239 GCA_004024765.1 Zapus hudsonius | reverse complement strand
TCCTTCCCTTCTTCTCTCTCTCTCTCTCTCTCTCTCTCTCTCTCTCTCTCTCTCTCTCTCTCTCTCTCTCTTTGAGGTAGGGTCTTGCTCTAATCCAGGCTGGCCTGGAACTCATTGCAGTCCTCCTGCCTCTGCCTCCCCAGGGCTGGGATTAAAGGCATGCGCCACCACGTCAGGCCCCTTTCTCTTGTGATAGTTGATGTGGTATTTAGATTACAAATAGCGCCAACTTCAAAATAAGTTAAAACCCACTCACTTCTGTCCTAGGATGGTCTAGAATTGAGGCAGGGGTGGGTGAATGCCAGCACCCCTCCCAGACAAATCCTCCCTCAGGATGTCTCTATCCTTGTTCTCAAGGTGCCTGTAGCTTCCAAGCCCAGCAAGACTCAACTGTGGCTCCTTGAGCCCTACATCACCCGTCAAGGGAGCTTTGGAGTCACCTGCACGTACTGACTCCCATCTCCTCCTCTGCTCCTCCATTAGTCCAGCGGTTATTGGGGTGCGGTGGGATGAGGGGTGGAGCTTTAAACACCAGCCCCAGTCCTGTGCAGACTGCTGAATCCATGAACAGTCTGAGTGGAGTGCCCCAAATCTTGAAGCAAACCCTTAAGCACCTAAGCGGAGCACTACGGGTCCTGTCCCCTAGGTGGGGGTCCACGGTAGGGTCCAAGGGTTTCAGGCTCCTAGGCGCTGGCTGGCCAGCCCCTTGGAGGAGCGCCCATCTGCGGGCCTACAGCCCTGACCCGGCGGCGGAGGAAGGACCCGGAGGGGTGCGGGGGTGGGTGGGCGTGAATTCCTCCAGGCGGGTGGGGTGTGACCTAGTTGCGGTGGACAGGTCGTGAGGAGGTGGCCCCCGGGGTCCCCGCCCCTCTGCAGCCCTGCCGCCCCGCCCTCTCGGCGCCTGGGGCTGGGTGTGGGGGGGGGGCGCTCGGGTGGCCTCGGCCGGAGTCGGCGCCGCTCGGTTCGCCGTCGCCATGGCAACAGCGGCTTAGAGGGCGGGGGCGACGTGGCGGGCTGGGCCGGCGGGCGGCTGGGGTGGGCTGGGCCGGGCTGCGCGGGCCCGGTCGGCCGGCGGGCGGGCGGGCCGCGTGTAGCTGGGGCCGAGCCCGAGCCCGGCCCGCCGTCGGCCGCTCGGCCTCCCCGCGAGGGTCCGGGTCCGGGTCCGGGTCCCGGCCGCCGCCGCCGCGCTAACCCCGCCTCTCCTTCCCCCTCTTGTCGCCCCGCGCGCAGGGCTTCCTCAGCCGCCGCCTCAAGGGCTCCATCAAGCGCACCAAGAGCCAGCCCAAGCTGGACCGCAACCACAGCTTCCGCCACATCCTGCCGGGGTTCCGGAGCGCCGCGGCCGCCGCCGCCACCGCCTCCGCCGCGGACAATGAGAGGTGAGCCCGCCGCCGCCGCCGCCGCCCCGAGGGCGCGGGGACAAAGCCGGCGCTGCCTGCGTCCTCCCCGGGGAAAGGGAGCTTGCGGGGCCCCGGGGCGCCCGCCCGCAGGGGCGCCCTCCCCGCTCCCTCCGGGACGGTGCTGGAGGCCCGGGGCGAGGCCGGGACCCTAGTGTCCTCTCCCAGAACTCCTGCTCTGCCTAGTCGCGGTGGGCATTGTTTCCCCGGCCGGGCAGGACCTCTCCCTGGGTGCCCCATACGAGAGGCGTTTTCGGCTGGGTTTGCTGATCTAGATCTGATCCCGCCCGAGGTGAGGGAGAGGGTGAACATCTGGAGAGGAGGAGCAGGGGGCTGGGCCGCTCGGGGGACACATCTGCTCTAAGTAGGGCACGTGCTCCGCTGGGGGCTGGGGGAGCGAGCCAGGCAGTGTCCCAGGCCTGGGGTTTAGGGGCAGAGCCCAAAGGCAGGAAAGAAGGGCCTTACCTGCCTACCTCTTCAACCTGGTTCAGCTGCTTCCCTCCCTCCCACTCCCAGGACCGGCTCCTACTCCTGTTTCGTTTCCTTCTGGGCAAGCTGGGAGCAGGTGTGAAAATTCCAGGGGGAGGTGGCTTGTCGGGCAGAGGAGAGGGAGGAGGCTGTGTAGCCTGCCAAGGAGTCACTGGCAGCATGCAGGCTTCAGCTCGCAAGGGCAAGCCATTCTGTCCGTGCGGGGGCACTGGGCGGGCATATCCTCTGGGGACCCAGGTTCTCCTCACCGAGCAGTGCCAGCCACAGGCTCCTTTCCGCTTAGACACAGGTAGTGATGAATTACTGTGCCAGTTAGAATGTCTCACTGAGGTGAAAGAACATCGGGCACCAAGGAGCTTTTCAGTGTTCAGCCCGGGCAGCTCCCTGGCGTTTCCCTTCATAGGGCTGTGTCCGTGTGTACAATTGGTGAGTTGGGGCTCTCTGTAGGGGAGGCACAGGTAGAATGACAATGTCTCCCTTCCTCCTTGGTTCCAGCACAAGTTAGATTAACTCCTGACCAAGGTGGAGTGACTGTTTAACTGGCACCTAGCATCTTCCCCATAGTCCCCCTCCCGCATCCCAGCAGAACTGTTAGACCTTGAATTTTCATCATCCCAGAGCAGCTCTCTCCAACACATCCCAGCCATTGCCTGCAGCTGTCTGGCTGCCCCAGCTGCTAAGCCCAGTGTGAGTGAGGCAGGACCCTCAGCCTTTCTCTGATGGCTGTGGGTGCCCCAGGGGACCAGGCGTGCCCGGCAGGAAGATGCAGCCAGGCCAGCGCTCAGTGCTGGGTGCAGCCACTGCGTCTTTGAAAATCTCTTTTCCCATCTTTGTTATTGTCTGAGTGGCACACCACCCGGCTTGTTCCTTCCTCCCTCTCCTGGTCCCCCTCCTCCAGCTCTCTCCCCCAGGAGTATGCCCGTCTCTGCGTTTTCCTTGGCAGGGGTCTGGACCCTCTGCACCCACATGCGGGGGCTTGTGTAGGTACCCAGTTTTGTGTGCATGTGGTATTGTCCGGGAGCAGGACACACAGTAGGCAGTCTGGCCTCTGAGTGTGTCTGCCCTCCCAGGAGCAGGTGGCATGCATGTTATGTTTATCTCCCTCCAGCAGGAAGCTGCCACCGAGAAGCCAGCAAGCGCTTGCCTGGCAATCCTGGCTGGAGGTCAGGGCATGGCCAAGATGACCTCTTGCAGGTCCTGTGCAGCCTGGTCTCAGGTCAGCCTTGCTACATGCCGAGGGGGAGCAGAGTGGAGTGGGAATGATTGGAGCCTAATGTCACTGGCAGTGGTGTGCGATTGTCTTTTTTAATTTTCTGTAAACAAAATCTGGCTTTGTGGTTTCTCTGGCACAGGAGAGGAGCCCAGCTTTTCCATGGATAGGCAGGGGGAGACTGGATTTGAAATCCCTGTACCTAGCCTTGAAGCTGAAATAGGCTTTGTCAGGACTGGGGTCTCCTTGATTGGTTGCTTTGCGCAGGAATACATCTGCTGACTACTGCTCAGATGGATGGGCAGCTCCATCTCTGGGGAGCCTCTGGAGTCATCTGTGTGGAGTTGAGTAAGAACACCAACTGGGATGCCCCCCCCCCAATTTTATGATCAAGCATGAGTAGTGGATAGGTGTGTCTTTACTCGTGTGGGTAATTGTACTGTTCAAGGGTGAGTGGAGGGAATGGGCTGCCTTTGGCTTGGCTTAGGTGCAAGGAGGGATTGACCGAGGCTAGGGCAAGTATAGGGACACTAGCCTCTGTGAGTGGATGAGGACGGACATGGGAAGTGGGTAGGGGCTTCCAGGGCTTTCTGGATCAGTCCCTTGAGTCCAGCTGTGGGTGACTCTGTCTGGTTTACATGGCTGCTGAAGGGGCTTTGTTGCATGCTATCTTCATGCTCTGCAAAGTGCTGTGCTGAGGAGGTTCTTGTTGCTTTGGAATTCTCCCATCCAGAGATCCGAAACTGGTTGGTTCTGTGCCGGATCCGTGTGCTCCTGGGGAGAGGAGTCAGCCCCAGGTGTGGGGCTGCTGCTGTTGGTTGTGTGGCTAGGTTCAGGCCAGGGGGCGTTGAGGGACACAAGGGCTACAGGACAGGCTTGAGCCGTTGTACTTATTCTGAAAATGGCTTCAGGGAGGTTCCCAACCAGTGTCCATAATCCCTGGGCCCCTCAGACACTTATTTCTCCTTTGGAGGCTTGGGCAGTAAGCACCAAGGACAGGTAATCATTTCTCCTGGATAGCGGAAATGAATGCTGCCCAGAGCAGAGCGCTTTCCAGGTGAAAGGTGTGCTGGCAAAAGCATTTTCATCGTGCCGGCTGGAAATGTGCGGCTTCCTTTCCAGAGCTGTCTAATGCTGGTACAAGCAGTACAAGTTACTCCTTTACTTACCAATGTTTCTGATGAGCCAGGAGGGTCGGCTTGCAATGCTATACTTCCTTCATCCCATTTTTCTCCTCATACTGTTTCCTGGTGACTCTAGCCCTCTGTATGTGCTGGGAGCATGTACCCTCTGACTATCTTCTGTCTCCTGTAGTGACAGTATTCTCCCCTCACCCCCATTTGCGGCCATGCTTAGCTCTTAAATCCAGGCAGTCAGGTGTGGGTAGGCAGGACTGCTATGTGTGCAGTTACAGGAAATGTGTGTGCTGTTGGAGTTTCTTCACAAGAGTTACTAGTGGAAGGATTCCAGGTAATGTAGGACTAGGGAGGAGAGACATTTGAAAGTTGAGGGTGGGGGTGGTTCAACAGACCCTCCACTGGCCCTGAGTAGGCAGAGAGCAATTTTGTCTCCAAAGGACAAGGCAGCAAGGAAAAGAGGAAGCTTGGTGAGGATTGGGAAATGGAAGGTAGAGCCCATTCTGCTTCTGGTGCTATTAGCAGTAGGTACAGGAGGGCTGGACACCCAGGCCAGGGGTCATTGCCCTCATTTCTACTTTGCTGTAGACAGTGGGTGGGAAAACCTGGACCTATTCTGCCTTCCCTGGGGGCTGGTATATGAAGTGTGACTGCAAAATGCAATTTAGATAAACACTAAGAATAATGGGTGTATGTGATCTTTGCCTTTGAAGCCATTCCTGAAGCAAGTCGTAAGCTTCTGAAGCCTCACTTTACACACCTGTAAAATGGGCACCATTATGGTAAATACAGTTGGAGACATTGATACAGATGCACTTACTTAATTGAAAGTGCCTGTCCTCTTCTGTGCTGTTTTCTTAACAGTTAATGTTGGGTCTCACACATTTCTTAAATGTTTATAAGATTTTTATTTTCTAAAAAGTCGAGCATGATGGCACATGCCTTTAATCCCAGAACTGGGGGGGCAGAGGTAGGAGACTTGCTGTGAGTTTGTGACCAGCCTGGGACTACAGAATGAGTTCCTGGTCAGCTTGGGTGAGAGTGAGGCCCTGCCTTAAAACAAACAAATGAAAATGTGTGAAAGAGGCAAGCCTGAAAAATGAAGGATCTTTGTGTGTTTTAGTATTGGCAGGAAGAAGTCACTTTGTCTTGGTGAGCCTTAGTTTTATCATCTACATGGTGGGAATAACAATTGATGTTATTCAAAGTTTACCAGAGAGAGAATCGATGTTACTGCTCCTAGGAAGGTGAATTGAGCCATAAAGAACCATGAACACAAGAAATAGCTAGCAAGATGACCCTCCTTCCTGTATACACCTGGGAAAGGGAATCTTTCCTCCGTGTATCTAAAAAATCTATTTTAAAAGTTCATTGTTCCAGCTCATTCTGGGCCATCTTTGTTTTTAATCATTTAGGCATTTAGGTTATATCTTTTTCTTTATTAAAAATTATGTGGGGTACATAAATCCCTGAATTTTCATCTTTGTCTATATCTCACCTTTTCCCATAGGATAATGTCTTAGAAATGGATTACTAAGTCAAAGAATATTAAGTTTGAGGTTGACAAAAAAATGCCCATCATCAAAATCCTGTAATTTGTTCTCCCCTGGTGAGTTTTGAGAGTGCTTATCTGTTCCCTCACATCCTTTAAAAGATTGTATGCCATCATTAAAACAGTCCCTGTCATTTGGTAGGCAGAAAGGTAGCATTTCTTTCTTTACATGAGTTTACTTGTTCATGAGTGAACACTGCTTTCTGGAGTTGCATGGCGGCCAGTGGTGCCTCTTCTTTGGAGACTGTCCTTTGCCTTCAGTTTTCCTACAAGTCCTTTGCAGGAATTTTTATTGACCTGTTTGGCTTTCTTAAGTGCAGAGAGGCCTGGTGTAGGTGGGGCCTACGTGTTAGATGGTTTTTTGCCTCCAAGAGCTGACTGGGAATTCATTCATGCCTGGCAAAAAAGGCTCACTGGCTCTCCTTCCTTTCATCCTTTCTACCTAGGGGAATCAGATTTAATTCTTAATCCGATAATTATTGTAAGGAGACTTGTAGTTACATAGCCCTTTGAGAGGGCTTCCACCCTTAAAGATGGGCAGGAAGTGAAGGGGTCAAAAGATCCAGGGAAACTGAGGCATGTGGTCAAAACATGGAGGTGGGACTCACATAGCCAGGCTTTGTAGCCAGATTTCCTCCCCTCTGCAGCACTTCCTTGGCACTCTGGGCACCACTGGGGCAGGGCTGACCAGAGTCACACAAGATTCTAAGCCTTAGCTCCAGAGAGGGAGGGAATGCCACAGAACATGACCTGGATGCATAGAAAAGCCACTTTATTTTTGCTTTCTCATTTTTATTGCCCTTCTTTTATATCAGCAGCTCTGTCATGTACTTTCTGGAGATCTTAGCTGGGCAATATTTTTAGGAACGGTGGAAATTAGCTACTAGGAATGTGATCAGTCCCCAGGATTGAGGTTCCAAAGGCTAGAGAAGCCTGCATACATGTTTTTGTATGTTTCACAAGTAGGTATCTGTCTTTATAAAAGGGGTGTGTGCTGGCATGTAAATGTCCTTGTACATTCCTGTGCATTTTAAGTGAGTTAATTCATGTAAAACATAAGACTGATATGGCAACATATTTGAATGGAAAATATGAAGTAGCTATTTTTGTGGTCAAATAGAGGCAAATAATTTAATAATATAAGTATTCATTACTGTTGGCAACCATTATTGCATGCTTTCTTGGTGTGTGTGTGTGTGTGTGTGTGTGTGTGTGTGTGTGTGTGTGTACCCTCTTGTGTCTACATACACTCTGGTAGCCAGGTCTATAGTGTGTTTGGGTGAACACATGTGCATATCATTGTTCATATTTGTTGCTCTGTCTGGGCATGCTGGCACTGAGCTGGCTGGTTTTGTGAATGAGTTCCCCACTTTCTTGGGAGTACTTCTTAGATAGAAAACCTTCTTTGATTGCCCTCTCATCTTAAGGTACCAAGTAGAGCCCAGGTCCTGGTACCAGCCTTAGTAGTACCATGGGACTCTTCATCTCTCCCCAGGTAGCCCTGCCTATTTCTAGGCCCCATATGTGAGGGTATGCAAATCAATTCTTTAATGAATTCCTTAGCAAAATATTATTTGAACCAGAAAGTTAATTACCAGATTCTAATTAATGGCTATTTTAGAAGGCTACAAAAGAAAACCAGAGACTATAAAGAAACTGAGAAGGCAGAAGGAAAATCATGGAGCTTCCTGACTGTGCCACCTTTCCAAGGTGGTATGCCTTGCTCAGCTTCTCCCTGCCCTGAGCTGTGAGTCCTTTCCTGTGGGAGTATGAATGACAAAGTCCTCCTTGCACCAAGAAGCTCTGGGGGTTCCACTATCTGCTGGCCATCAGTCTGGAAGGACAGCCCTGGACAGCATCCTGGGCCAGGCTGAGAGGGGGTATGTGAGTAGGTGTGGATGGTAGACCTAGACTGAGCTGAAGCTGTCCCAGCCTCAGCACCCGAGTGACATGCCCAAGTCTTGCCCTGAAGCAGGCCCCACGCAGAGCCTTTGAAGCTCCATAGCCAAATCTCCACCAGAGTCCCAGTTCACTCTCCTCTGTGCTCATATGGAGTCACCTATGGCCCATGGGTAAAGTGAGACCATGCTTGCACTTCCTTTGACTTTGGTCATATACTGCTATCTGTTCTCTATATGTCTGAGTGAGCTGTGCTTCCTTTCTGGCTCCCTCTACCCTTTGATTCTTCCTGCCCCCATCTCAGGAAGACTCAGAGGAGATCCTTGTCATATAGATAACAAAGTTTCCTCTCCTGGGCTGGTGTAGCTAGTATCTGAGCTCCAAGGACATGTGGCTGCCCACCCTTGTTTACACAGGCCACACCACATGCCATTGTGCATGCCCACCACATAAGTCCTTTCCTTGGCATTTGGAAAGTAAGTCCCAAGTATGTCCCCATCGATGCCATTCAGGTAGTGAGATAAGGACCTGGGATCCAGCTCCCTGCAAGGGTCCCTGGCATCAAACCTGGGAATTTCCTAGGCATTCTTGGAGGGAGGTTAAGAAGTAATCCCAAAGTTGGAGGGCATGCCTGGGTAAGGACTTAGCCGTATGCCCCTGACAGCACCTTGGCGGGGGACTGGTTGGAAGCATGAACACTGCTGTGTGTGCACCTACATGTTAGGGGATTGCCACTTAGTAAGTGTGCTTAGGTTTCCTGAAGGAGATGAGCCAGGGCACCTTAAGGCCTGCTCCTTTGGTAGGCTCCTTGTACTGCCTGCCCCTCATGGCTTCTACGGCCAGACTGGAGCAGAGGGCTTCAAGAGTTATAGCCGTGACTCTGTGTTAAAAAGCCACCTGGGCTCTGAGTTCAGCTTTCCCATCTCTCAGAGCCATTAGTACAAGAATTTACATCTCCCTATTCCACTACCCTTTTCCTGAGCACAATAGTACCCCTACCCCTCTTTACTGGTAGCCAACTCCATGGAGACTGGGGAGTTGGGGAGGGAGGGCTCTTTAGCCCCTGTCCCACCTGGATTTGGCCATATCCTTTTCCCTGGTAACCCCTCCTGCCTGCCACCCCGACCTTTCTTGAATAAGCAGGGACCTTGTTTGCAAGTCCAGCCTGATTGTAAAAGAGCACATTCGGCAGAAATATAGATGACTCCCGAATGACATGGACCCTAATGTGATGTGACATTGTTATGGGGAGTTTTCAAACGGAGAGCAGTGAATTGGTGTAGTGTCTCCCTGTGCCCACTTACTAAGGGAAAGTTAATTTCATGCTCTATCTTTCTGACATTCATAATCAAAGCATTGTATCATAGCTGCTGATTGTTAGCACATGAAGGATGTGTGAGCTTCAACAATTATTGTTTCTGGCTAGGGGAGGAGGGATCAGTTTAATAGATTGTTCCTAGCCTCTTTCCTGCTCCTTATTCCCCTTTTTTATTTCCAACCTCCTCAGACTGCATCAGGACACTCAGGCTCAAATCTGACTGGGACGGAAACTCCATTCTTATTATAGATGCTCATGGCAGTAAAGGACCTGTAGGAGAAGTTGCCTGATAAAAATGCAGGTTCTTGGGCCCTACGACAGACCGCCCACTTATACTGTTAGGTAATTGTTTCCTAAGTTTGAGAACTGTGGCCCAAAACTGAGAACCATTGCGGAGGGGCAAAAATTGTGATCCAGCTACATAGCAGAGGCTTGCCTAAGCACTTTACATGCTATATGTGTTATTTCTCATAGTTAGAGGGTTCTGTTTCTCATTTCACAGATGTAGAAATGAAACCCTACATGTGAATGGACCACCTCGGCAGTTCATTCCCTGGCCATAGCCTAGATTCTACCCTTCATTTTAAGGTTATAGTGCTTTTTGAAAGACACCCCACCCTTAGACCAGGAGCCCTCTCTGGTGCTTGTATTAAACTCCAACTTTAAAAACTGTCACTGTACCTGTACCCTGCGCTTCCTTAGGATGCTTGGAGCAGACAGGGAATTGAGACTGTGATCAGCAGTTGAATAAGCTCAGAGAGAGGGGAAGGGGCGGAGCTGAAGTTGGAACTGTCTCCTAGCTTTAGGTTCAGTACTGAGACCACTTAAGTCACCAGGACCTGCTCCTCTTGCTGACCCCCTGGTTCTCGGTGGAAAGTTATGGTACAAAGATCAGGCAAGTGTCAGTCATGTGATTCAAGACGAGGCCTGTTGAGTCAAGCTCCTGGGACAGGACAAGCCAGTGTTTCAGAGCTGGACAAGGTGCCCTTGGTCCCCATCATGGAGAGATCTTTCAGCATAACATGGAGGGGTTTGGCTCAGGGGTTTAGCTGTTTGTGGAGAGGTCAAGCCAGGTGAGGAGGCCAGGGACCTGCTGGGATAGTGGATGCAGGAAGGGTGTTTGGCCTGTGAGGTCGTGAGCATGGAATTCAAATCCCTGGCTGCCTAGTTCCAAGCCCCATTTCCTCGTCACCCCCACACCATCAGTTGTTGAGGAATCAATTCCTCAAGCTGGTCCAAGGCCCAGTGCCATCAACTTCTTCCCTCTGAACCTCAGATATAGAACCTGATATGTCAGGCCCAAGGAAGGCAGGCTGTCACAGGGCAGTGGGTGAAGTCTTAACTGGGTTCACTTTGGTTTGGTTTGCTTTGGTTCACTGCATTCAGATCATGAAGCCCCCTGAGCAGTTATAGAATGGAACCATTGTGGCAGGGCAGGACACAGATGTCTTTCATCTTGCTGTCTGCTGTCAGGCTTCTCTTGGTGTTGTGATGACACCACCACTGCCCTTGAATGGCCACTGAGGATTGACTGGGCTCTGGGCCCAGCATGCATTTCCTCATTTCATCCTTATGCACAGGTGCTAGTACTATCCCCACTTTACAGAGAAGAAAATGGAGTTCCAGAGAGACAGCAGTTTGCCTGCATCCTGCAGCTTAGAAGTGGTGGAGCTTGAATTGAAACCAAAGCAGACTGTAAAGCCCTCATCATCAACCATCTTCCACGTGGTGTCTTCTCGAATGATCTGGTCTGTCTGTTGTTCTGTCAACAGTGGTGTCAATAAACTGCCTTCCATTTATGAAGCACCTATGTGGTGGGCATTATGTTTCGAACACACACCATCTCTGATGCTCTGGCCTACCCTTACTTAATCCTTTCCATCTGTCAGGTGAAGAAACTGGCCTCAGACAGGGTAGGGCTTCTTTTTGGTTAGCCTTATGATGGGTTTAGATCCAGGATTTCTTTGGATGAAAGGCCTAAACCCTCTCTGATTCACATGCTCTTTTTCAGCACTTTCCTCCCATGGAAGCCCATGCCATGGGCACTGGTTGTCAGAGGTAGTGTCCGAACTCAAGCAGTCTGGCTTCCACCCTGCTCAGTGCTGTCCCTCCCTATTTTACAGAAAAGCAAATTACGTTTTTCAGAGGTAAGAATCACTTGTCCTGAGCAGAGAGCAGGTGAGAGGTAGTGGTGACAGAGCATTTGACTGTCTTCTGTGTAAGAATATAGTAGCTGTCTTCTGTTCTGGTGTCCCACTGGCTTATCTTTTTCCAGACCTTTCTGAGATGGCAGGAGGGAGAAGAGCCAAGAGGTGCTGGGTAGTTGGCCTTTCATAGTACTCCCAGGTCGGAAAGTGGTCACTACCTAGGAAGGTCAGGGCAGGCAGAGTAGTGAGGGTGGGCAGTTGACTCCTGACAACTTGGCTGTGGAGTAGATCTGTGGTAAGGTGAGTGAGTGGTGCTGTGACTCTCCACCAGGGCTGAGGGGTTGCTGATGGGCTGTAGGCCATGTTCTTCAGTGACTGGATGTGGTGTGGGAAATGGCAATGCCACGGGGCATCCACCTTGCCTGAGGTGGTCTCATCTTTGCCCTGGAGTTCATGAAGTACACGGTTTTAACGATGACTGTTTTATGAGGGTCATGCAAATGTATTCCAAGGAATTTCAGAGTCAAGGACCAACTACTTGCAGGGAACATAGGGATACTTTCTGTCTCTTCAAGCCAGCACTGCCTTGGAAGACTTTGCTTTCTCTCCCCCCCAATTCTTTTATAAATATTTTATTTATTTATTTACCTGTTTATTTGAGAGAATAAGAGAGAGAGACACAGAGAGAGACAGAGACAGACAGACAGACAGACAGACAGACAGACATAGAATCGGTATGCCAGGGCATCCAGCCACTTTAAACCAAGTCCAGACCCATGTGCCACTCTGTGCTTTATGTAGGTACTGGGGAATTGAACCCAGGCTCTTCTTCTTTACAGGTAAGCACCATAACTGCTGAGCCGTCTCTCCAGTCCTTATTCCATATTTTAAGAAATGGGTGCTCCAGGGCTCCTAGTCACTGCAAATGAACTCCAGATGCTTGGGCCGTTTTGTACATCTGGCTTTACGTGGGTACTGGGGAATCGAACCTGCATCCTTAGGCTTTGCAGGCAAGTGCCTTAACCACTGAGCCAGCTTTTTTGGGCTCCCATGTGAATGGGTTGGGAATGAGGGATTTTGTAATCCAAAGCAGTCTATCAGAGAGAGGGACTCAAAATTATTTCAACAGTTCTAACAGGTGGGAACAAATACCCTCCAAAGGGGTTGTGTGCATATTCCAGAGGGTTAAAGGCTCTGAGAGGTCCTGCAGGAAAGAAACCAGCTTTACTTTGTTTAATTCAAGGTTTCTTGTCCCCATCCTGACCCTGGAGCAGCTGTTGATGTCTGGAGCAGGAGTGTTCTGCAGAACATCATTTGGTAAACATTAGATTGAGGTGAGAGGCATATTTTAAGCATTGAACTTGTTCCCTATTTTGGGGGAGACCTACAGTAGTGGGCCTTGAATAAGGGCATTTTGGGCTCAAGTAGCAGTGCTATTTTTTATTTTTTGGTAAAAAGTTATCCCAGGTCCTCAGAAACCTTCCTTAAAAGCAGTTTTCAGCTCTCCTGTGTATGGGTGGGGTCCGGCTCTAGTCCAAGTCCTCAGTGGAAGCAGTGGTCTGGTTAGGACCGACCTTAATCAGGGCATTATTGGCTCTTTTGTGAAATGTGTAAGTCCCTGTACCCAGCTACTTTAGCTCTGGGCCTCTCTACCCTCTCCCCCCCAGACTTCCTGTTTAGAAGGCAGTAGTTGGGCAGAGGCTGTCCACAGATTTGCATAATTGTACTGTCCTCTGAATAATTAATAAAGCTCTGTCCTTGCTGGGAGCAAAGTCTGCGCCATTATGGATGGGTCTGCCATGAATGGGTTTGCGGGAGCCCTTCCAGGGGAGCCAGCAGTTCCTGGACTCCTTGGCCTTTCTGGGCAAGGAGCCTTCCACAGAAAGGAGAGGGCACTGGGTCATTGTGAAGTGAAGAGGGGGTGCTAGTATTGTGTTCCCTGAGTATCCTAATGAGTGGGAATGGTGGTCATGTTCTTTCCTTCCAAGACCCACAAATGAGGTCCCTCACACATAGAGGGTTTGGGACTCTTCCTTCTCCAAGCTTTCTCTACTACTACAATATCTTCTCAGATCTCTGATCAATTGCTATAGAGCCTTATAACCCTTTTTCTGGAAGCCCAAAGGATACAACACTTACTTAGAGGGTAGGAGATGTGAGTGGGAAAAGCAAGAGCATGGGAGTGGGAAAGAAGGTAGATCAACTTGGGGTTCTTCTTAACCAGTCTCCTCAGCTTTCTAGGTCATGTGTAACCTAGGAGAGACTCCTATGTGAGATTTCTAATTCCCTTTTTATGATATCTTGTAGAATGTTCCCTCTGGAATATGGTCATGCTTCTTTCCATGTTGAGGCATAGGTCTGCTCTGATAACACAGCTGGTATTGGGGAAAGTCCTATAGTTTCTCCAAGCCTGGGGTGTCCCTCCCTGCCTTCCCCATTCGGTCCAAAGCTCTCATAATATTTCTCAGAATACCACATTCTTACAGTTATTATTGGGTGCTTGGACTGAGGTAATTCCATTGTCCAAACAGGTGTGTCAGCATCCAATGAACCAAAGAAAGTATGTTTCTTACAAGGCATGGTTCTTTGGAGGCTTGATATGCGAATGTGTGAGTCTACAAGAAGGAATGCAGGATATTCTGCCTACACAGACTACCTAGTCTGCACATCCTTGGGACATGTATGTGCGTGCACACACACATGGCTCTCACACCAGTTTAGGACTATGGTAGGACAAGCATCCTCCAATTTTATGGATTAACTAAGGCCTAGACAGGGTGATTATCTCACCCAAAGGCACATAAATTTGGTATTTAAACCCACGTCTGCCATCTGAACCTTTAGCTCTTTACCCTCAGCTACCATTTTGCTCCTTGGATAAATGTCCGTCTTTATTGACTGAGGTGGTTGTGGGAACTTGTGCTCCTCTGGTTGCCTTCTTCACTTGCTTGGATGTGGGTCTGGGGGTGGGAGGTAATCAGAAGCTCTGTTTAATAGTTTTCCTACTGGGGGGCTGGCTTTGGCACTTCGTGCAAGTATAGGTATACAACTACTAGTGATATCCTGCTCATGAAGCCCATCCTGATTCTCCCTTCCCTTCTCTTGTTGCCCATTTTGGTATGCTGGGCTTTCTGAAATGTCCGAGCTAGGTTGGCATTTGTCTTGGGTCTGTGGTTGTGGTGGTGATGGTGACATGGAGTGTGGGTCTGAAGAGAGAGGAGAACATGGTGTCCCACTGGCTTATCTTTTTCCAGACCTTTCTGAGAGTCAGTGACTAAGCCTGGGTGGTGGGGCAGTCTTGGATGGGCCTATTCTCAGATGTATGTGGAGGCTATGGTAAAGCTGAGAGGTGACTTTTAGGATTTGTAACCACTATTTCATATACCATGAAGGAGACTGCATTGCCCAAATGGTACTTTCATACTGATCCTACTTGAGAGCAGAATTCTGTTCTACTGATGCCTCTGTCTGAACCCGACTCCCCAACTTCCTGTGAGCTGAGATATGCCACCTCATCTCTGAACCAACCTCTGTCTCCTCATAGTCATAATGTCTACCACGGGGGGGGGGGGGGTTGAGGTCTATTTGGGACCAAGTATGTGTCTCTCTGGGATCAAGTACGTGGTCATTACTTATCCTCACATCACACATTGAGCTTCTGTATGAGATCCAAGAATCCCAGCAGCATATCCAGCCAGCCCTCCTAGGGTACACCCATCAAATAGCAAGAGATAGGCCAAGATGTTTGTGCCGACATTTCTTCCACTTAGAAAATCAATATTTTGTGGACTGCCTAATTGCTTTGTTGCTGCTAAATGAGTCATTATGGAGGGAAAATAGCAAATGCATTGTGAGATTAATGGGAGAAAATAGTTGGCAAATGACTGGTTTGCTTCAGAAACTCTGTGAAGGTGTTACCATGAGAAGTCTGGAGAATCATACAAGGCCAAGTCCCAGGAAGTGGGGAGACAGGCGATTATTGGGTGGTGAGGCTCTAGAGGTGCCAAGCAGGTCTGAGAACCCTATCAGGAAAGGACACCTGTTTGAGCACTGTGCAGCTGTGGGATTCAGTGGTGAGTAAAACCAATCCTGACCCACTCCCATGGTTGGGAAGAAGGCCTGGAGTGAAATTGTTTCATTGGTAAATGCCCTTATGGCAAAGTCCAGACATGGAGGATTTGGTCTAGTGGGCTGTAGCTTGGGAAACCGTGAGCTGAGTTTTCATGGAAGAGCATTCTGAGTAGGTACAAGAGTTTGTGCAGGTCCCATAGGTCTGTCTGCCAGGAGCAGAAAGAAGATCTAGGTAGCTTTAAACCTCAGGCAGTCTTGGAAACATGTACTTATTAAGTGTGGAAACCAGAGCTGAAAATAGCTAAGGATTTGCCCAAGGTCAAAAAGCCCTTAAATGGCAAAGGCTAGATTCAAACCTGGGTTGTGTAACCCTAAACCAAAGGACATTTCTTCCTGCTTTCTGTTAGGTGCATCTGCAGCCAGTGTTAAGGACTTCATTCCTGTAGGACCAGGGCTACAAGGTGCCTGGCTGCTTGAGAATCTGCTCAACCAAAGAGAACAGAATGCCCCCAGAGCCCCCAAAGAGGCTTCTTGGTTTTGTTGGGCTTTTTGCTCCCTCTTAATGACAACATGACACTTTCATGATGATCAAAAGGCCAAATGAACCAATGACTCTTCTTGAAAATAGCATACTTCTCCTTCCACCCATGAAGTGTATTAATGTATTTCTTACCAGTAATCCCAGCTAGCCTGTCATCAATTGTATACAGAGGTAGTGAGGTAGAATTATGCCTGATTGGGGATCCCTGGACTCTCCAGGGTTTCAAAAGTGGCAGCAGAAAAGGGAGAGCCCGTGTATCCTGTGTGTAGGAAGGAGGCACTGAGGACATCAGAGGTCCCCCTACCTTGCTTCCTGAGATAACAGAGAGGGACCTGGTGAAAAGAGCCTAAACTGTAAAGATCAGATTTGCAGGTCTAAGGTTTACCCCTGGATCTGTATCCATAAGTCCCAGATAATCTAGAGATCTACTCAAGTATTGAGATCCCCAGCTAGTAGTATCCCTGCATTTTCCCTCCCTTGAAGAGTCTCAGGTCTCCGAGGAATGAGGGATGTGTGCATGTGCTTGGCTGAGCTGCTGAGATGTCAGGAGGTGGATGTTTCCAGCTTGGGAAACCAAGGCCTCACTGTGTCCCTGTGTACATTGATAGGGCAGACACAGGTGGACTACTGAGCCTGAAAGGCAGGAACTCTGCTGGGGATTCTTGCTGTTGCTGCTAGCTGGAAGCTGAGTTTCAGACTAAACTTGGGTCTGTGTAGCCATCCCTAGCTAGGGGCATCTGAACAGCAGCCTCTTTCTCTAGGTCAAGGTGACCACTTAGCTGTTTTCTGGTAAATCTCTAGCTTCTGAAGATTGGCTACAGTGGGAACTTGGACCTCTTTATACCCAGTGACTCTTAGGAGGAATGTTTTTCAGTGGTGTTTCGGCAGACTCTGCAGTAGGCATACACTCCTCAAGACAGTCTCAGAGCCCCTTGCTGTGTCCTCCTGCCCCAAGGCACTGTGTGCCAATTCATTCCTGGCATGCCAGTGTTTTCATGGCGGCTCAGGGACCAGAGCCTTCTGTTAAGTGATGGGACTCTCGGTCACACAGAACTCTGGGCCTGAATGGCATCCACAAAGTTGGGCTGCTGACTCACCTGAGTCTTAGGGCAGGTTCAGACAGGTCCTGTGTCTGTAGCCAATGTGAGGATACTCAGAGGACTTGTGGAAGCACAGCCTCTAAATATGACCAGAAACACCACATCCTCTTTCTTGCATTTTTAGAGAATGAGGCAGTGGAGTTCTCGTCACTGTCTCTTGTACTTGAATTTCTCACTTGGGACATTCTGAAAATCTGCCCTTGCGTGGGTTCTTCCCAAGCTTACATGTGTTTCTCACCCTGTTGGGAATTCACCTTCTCTAGTGAATTTGGACTGCACATTATATACTCCTTAGCACCCTGGACATTTGACCCATTTCCCTGATGGTGTTCCTCTCAACAGTAGCCACCCTGATGGCCAGTTGGACAGGATAGTGTGAGAGCCCAGTTGGAGTGGGGGGGGGGCTGCCTTCTTTGTACCTTTCTCCTCTCAGCTCCATTTCCTCCATCTCTGGGCTTCTGCTGCCCAGACCTCTCAACAGAGAGGCAGGCATCATATGGTGGCTGATATGCGAGATGAGCTTGAGTTACTGAGCTTGCCAGGCACTCAGTGGGGGAGGCTGGTGGTCCTGAGAGCAAGCGTTCTAAAGCAACTCTGCCTGTGAAGGCAGACTCTCCAGCCGCCCTGGCAACAGCTCGGCGCCAGCCTGTGGTGTGGCCGCTGAGCTTGCCTCCTGACTGGCTGCCTTTTCTGATTGCTCGTGAGGCACTCCTCTCTTGCTCCTTAGTAGCAGCTCTTCAGCCTCCTTCAGGCAGATGTGAGACAAAGCTCAGGGGCTAGGTCCTGGGAATGTGTCTGTCTGCATACCTCTATGCCCTCATCCCCCAGTACAGTGTCCTCTGTCCCCCACCCAGGGTTTTGTCTACTGCTGGGCTGGGCTGGGCCGGGCCCGGCCTGGCTGGGCCTTTCAGGATTAGTCGCTGTAAGGGTTAGCAAGCCTCAGGAGGCCCCCACCCACCCAGCCCTCATTCCCTGGGTTCCCTTGTTTAGTCACACAGATGCCGCTGGCCAGTTCTGTGTCAAACCCAGCTCTACCACTTTCCAGCTCTGTTCCTCTGGGGCACTAAGATGGGGATGCTCGCAAGTCCTATCTCTCAGCGTTGTTGAGAGTTACAGCAAAGGTTTGAGAGAGCCTGGCACAGAGCATGCACCCAAGGCCTGTTAGTCACTGCTGTGCTGGGCATCTTCTTTCTGCCTGTGTTTGCTGTCTGGAATGGAGGCCTCCTGTTTTTACCTCTCCTTTCATTCTCAGCTCCTTTTGCTTAGAGCTTCCCTGACACACACTCCCTTGCCCAGTCCCTTGAGTTCCTCACTTTGCTTCTCAATTTTTGTGCCTTATTGTTGGGTCTGCTTCCCTGACATCAGTGGGGCTTCCTAAGGGTGCCAGTGGGGAGCACGTGCCTTGTCCTCCCTGGTAGAATGAGTCAGACTTGAGCTCTTTCCCAGGGTTACCATTAGCCCTATGCCTCAGCCTGTGTTCTTCCTTTAGCTCATGTCCAAGCTCATTCACAGAGCCATCAAATGTCCTAGTAGAAGGCTATCCATGGTCCCCTGTCACAAGGACTGATCCAGACGACCCATGGAGGAGGTTATCCAACGGATTGGAGAGGGGAGGGCAGTGGGGAATTGGGGATAACAACTCATTGTTTGCCCACTAAATATTGTAACTCATTATGGCCAAAAAAAAAAAAAAAAAAAGTCCTAGTAGAGAGCCTGGGGCCAAGAGAGGAAGGGTGTGTTCAAGTACACAAGGGGCTAAAAAGTCTGGCTTGCTTCTTTCTACTGCTTCCCAGGAGCTGTAGTAGAAGTTAGGCCAGCTGTCAAGGAATTGGGGGCTTCACAGAAAAGATGATAATATTTGAATCTTGAAAGAGATGAATTCCCTCAAGTGGTGAAGTGGATCCCGTGGATTAGTACATAGTGCTTAGGGAACTAGGGTTGGGACAGCTGTGTGACGTGAGAAAGGGATCAGTGTTGAACATGGGAAGGTGTTCTCAGGGGCAAGAGCAACAGGTAAGGAAAAGCAAAGGCAAGGCAGTGAGTGTAGCAGAGGATGTGCTCAAAGGTGCAGTCCCCCTTGTGCCAGGTGCATTGTCTTGTAGTGCTCACAGCTCTCAGAGAGGTGAGCTTATTTCAATGTTAACAGTTTGGTGACATGACCAAGGTCTTCAGGCCAGAATGTAAACTGCCAGGAGCACAACTCTTTAAGTCATTCAGTGGCCACAGCCTGTTCAGGGCAGGCTGGCCTCTCTCATCAGGGACAGGTCTGGTAGTCTCTTCTCTAGCCAGGTATGGGAGCCACTTAAAGTGCCTGTGAACTATGGTATGGTACATGTTCTAGCCCACACAGAGCCATGGTATTAGGTACATGACATGCACGACCAGGTTAACATGGCACATGCATGTATGTGGTGACCTTCAGTGAGGCAGCCTTTTTGCAAAGCCTGGCCGCTACTTAACTAAACCTTTTAGGAAATGACAGAGTCAGGTAGCCAAGAGGTGGGGATTCTTTTACTTATCTTAATATTTATTTATTTATTAGAGAAAGAAAGAGAATGGATGCCTCCTATCACTGCAAACAAATTCCAGGTGTATGTACCACTTTGTACATCTGGCTTTATGTGGTTACTGGGGAATCAAACCCGAGCCATCTCTCCAGCCTGGAGCTGGAGTAAGTAACATCCCTTATGTCCTTATTTTTTATTTTTTTACTTTTGGTTTTTCGAGGTAGGGTCTCTCTCTCTCTCTCTCTCTCTCTCTCTCTACATATATATATATATATATATATATATATATATATATATATATATATATATACATACATACATATATATATGTGTGTGTGTATTTTTTTAACGTCCTTATTTTTGAGCTGTGGCAATCAATTATCTGTGTGTCCATTAAAGGGCAGACTTCCCATGTACAGAGCCCAGACCTTCTCTTGTGGCCTCTGGCACCTAGGATACAGCCCAGTAAACATATCCATTGAGTACCTTCTGCATGCTATGCACTGTGCCAGGCACTAGAATAATTAACATTGCCATGGCACTCTGTGATTCCCACAGCTCCTCTGGGTCTCATTAGGAGATTGATTCTCTTGGATTTAGTATTTATTTCCCCATTTTCCAAGTGAGGAAACTGAAACTCAGAGAGAGGAGGCAAGTAGCCTGGGGGGACACATCCTCGGCCATCCCCCAAGAGACTAAGCCCATCCTCTGAGCCCTGCCCCCTTCACCAAAACTACTGGTGGAGATGGAGCGTCGGGAAGCTGGGCCCACAGAGAATTGTATCCAGGAGAGCAGGGCTCCTGGGGACCCACAGGAAGCACCTGCCTGGTCTTTGCCTCCATCCCAGCAGGACCTGGTAGTTGTTGGGGACAATTGTCTGTGTTTGGGGTAAGTCAGAAGCAGGAGAACAAAGAACCCTTCCTGCCAATGAAACTCTGACCTTGAAAACCCTGTGGGGTTTCATTTACTGGAAAGAGAAGAGTTGGTTACCAGCTTCAAAGAGGGGCAGGAGCCTCCTGCAGGAGCATTGAGGAGGAAGCCTTGGCTTTGTGAGTTCTTGCTGTTGAATTTCTCCTTTTCAGTTTGACAGAAGTCCTGGGGATCTCTGTCTGAGCTAGCCAGGAATCCTATCACCTCTTTCAGAAGGTGAAGAAATGCCAGGTTTACTGGCTTGCTTTGGCTAGGCACTTAAAAGGCCCAGCTTTTGAAACAAAGATCAAATAGTGATTCCACAGAGATCTAGATACAATCTAGAGGGTTATTATACTATGTGTCCTACTGTGGGAGGGGACCCCAAGAGTGAAGGGGATCAGCCTGTACTTGTGGGGAGCCAGGTGTCTTACAAGGAGTGGTATGGCAATCAGAATATCCTGGGCATGGAGAAGCATTTTTCCACAAACATTAAGCAAGTTTGTTGCATGCCAGGAGCTGAGTGTGACCCTGGGAGAGATTTGATGTGCTGTGATTCCTGCATTTGTTCATCTGGCATATATGGTGGCAACTGTGGTAGTCTAGGGGGTGCATGTCTTGTGGGGGACAGCCACTGGACTTCGGTGGGCTTTTCGGTTTGGAAGAGAAGGAACTCTAGCTGTTTTTGTAACATTTGAAAATTTCACATCTTTGAATGTTGGCAATTGATTTAAAACTTTAAAATGTCATATGCTGTGTGGGCTAAACAAAATGTGAATGTTGACCAAATACAGCCTGCATTCTTTGGGTAGAGTCCTTTGTGAAGGTTGGCTAAAGCCCAGGTCTCCAGAGGGCAGTAAGCCAGATCTTCCTGGGGTGGGTTCCCTGGGCAGAGGTGTGGTAGGGGTAGAAACAATGGGGCCTGGTTCCAGTGATACACAGTGCTATCCTGGACTAGAAGATTAGCTATAGGGTGACCCAGGCCTTCTCCTGGCATGGTTACATAAGCAAGCAGCTTTGTCCAGGTAAAAGCCCATGGAAGAAAGCTGGTGTTTTTAAGAGAACACTACTCCCCCCAGCAGTATCCCTTAATGATACACATACTCTGCTCTTCAGCAAAGGTGCAACTGAACAGCTGTGAGATAGGACTTCCATAGATGATTGTGACCTCCCTAATGTTGACATTGCCTCTTCTTCCATGGGCAACTCGGACAGGTGCTGCTGGAGAGAGCCTTCCCTGGGTTTCAGGTTCCTGGTGCTCTGCTCTTCTTCTTGCCCTTCCTCTGCTGCCTTCTGCTCAGAGTCCTGGCCAGCTGCTGCCTGGCCAAAGCCTGTTTGGTCTTCCTGTCCAGACCTGTAGGCATAACATTTCCCATTTCTCTTTTTCCTCCACCTTGGCTGCCACACCTTCCATAGTCTGTATTTGACTGTGTAAGTTATCACCTGGTACCTGGTCCTTTAGATTGTGTCCTGAAGGTTTGTCAAAGAAACTTTCATTATGCCCCTGCTGTGTACAAGGCCTTGGGACCAAAGCCAGCCAGCTATGTCTGCAAAGGGAAGTGGGAAGAATTGGGGAGGTCCCCTATAATCCTTGGTGTCTAAGCTAGGGCTCCTGGCCATCCCCCCAGCCAAGCCCTCTTTGTGTGTTCAAGATGGCCTGAGGTCCAGACAGGTTAGGTGACACTTGGCCTTCAAGAGCTCAGGGGTCATGGGAACCATAGTGGCCAACACTTACAAGTCCACATTGGTGCTTTATATTCCCTTAAGTCTTCTTTCATTGCAGAGATAATTGAACTCAAAAACACAGAACACAAATTGGAGTCACTGTGCAGCAAAGGGACATACCTTCCAGAGCACTGCTACCCAAACCACCAGGGACTGTGGACAGGTCCTCTTCAGAATTTTTTCTGTTGTTCATTGAAAAATACTGTTCCTGTGTTTGGACCAGGGGCTTCTTTCTCCTCAGCCTGTTTGGGGGATGGTGCATTCTTTCCCCGTTGGCACTCCTGCCCTTCACCCATAGTGTGCAGCTACAGAGGCTAGAGCTTGAGTGGCCCTCCAAAAAGTTAAATCCATGATGGTGGGTTATGGGCAGTGTTTCCTAGCAGTTTCTCATACACTGGGCTTCCCCAGACAGCAAAGGAGGAGGAAGTGGGCAGGCTGCCTGTTTAGGTTTCTAGTACAGACAGGACGTCCCCCCAGGGATCCTTGGGATTGAGTTATTTTTGTTTTTGCTCACCTGTGCCCCACCCTGGGGACAGGGACAGACATCAACCTTGGTCCCTGCTTGCTTGTGTTGGAGGAGGTCCCATCCTGGGGGTGGGAGAGGTGTGCCTATAGTCCTGGTGAGGCTTATCTCCACATGGGCTTTTACCTGGCTCTCCAGTGCTCAAGCCAGGCTCAGGCAGGAAAGCCCCTGGAGGAAGAGGTCAGAGGCTGAGATTCCTAGCCCTGGTTTCATTTCTGAGACTGTTGGGCCTCAGGGAGAAACATTGCCTGGGCAGAGCTTGGAAACCTGTGTGGATTGAAGACACAGCAGGGAGAGGAAATGAGGAAGGGGCACAGCAAAATCCCTCTGCTTAGGCTGGACACCCCAGAGTGGACAGCGTGCTGTCTGTTCTGGAGCGCGAGGGTCCTGCCTGCTACTGCTAGCCCTGGGACAAGATTCTTTGTGTGGCCCACTTTCAGAGTGATCTCAAAGATTGGCCTGGCATCTTCAGCTTTGGGATCAGTGCTAGGGATGATGAGGAGATGGATGGTAGTCTCAGGGACCATGAAAAGAATGCTTATGGAGAGTATTGCTCCTGTATCTGCCCCCTAGGCTGGTCTCTCCACTTCCTTTCTATTCTAGCTACCAAGGCTGAAGCAATCATCTCCCCTTCCCCTTCTCTTTCTTTCCCTCTCCCTCCCCCTCCCTTCCCCCTCCCTCCCTCCCTCCCTCCCTCCTTCTCTCTCTCTCTCTC
>PVHP010028257.1:11306-23369 GCA_004024765.1 Zapus hudsonius | reverse complement strand
AGGGGAGACTCCATCCTGGCAGGGAAAACGATGGCATGAGCAGAGGGCTGGACATCACCTCTGCCACAGCACTGCAAACAGCGGCAGGAAGGTGTGCCAAATACTAGCAAGGGGAAGCTGGCTTATAACCCCATAAGCCCACCCCCAACAACACAGCTTCATCGAGGTTGTAAAACCCAAACTGCCATCAGCTGAGGATTGATCTATCAGAACACATTCAATTGTTTGTGGGGGACACCTGGATCAAACCATGACAATTGTCATGAGTCTGATGTCAGCCTGAGCCACCTAATGAGTTCCAGGTCAGACTTGACTGTCATGAGAGATGCCAGGAACAAAAGAATAGAGACAGTGCTTTCATTTTGGTGTTCTAAAATGCTAGAAAAGGCAAGTCTAATGGAAAGTGACAGAAAGTGGGCAAGGGTGGTCTGGAGTTGCAGGTAGGCATAGTCTGAGGAGGGCGACGGAAACCGTGGGGATGACAGCGATGCCCCCGTGTCTACATCGAGTCTGTGGTGCAGGTAGCACAGACGCAAAACAAATTGCCTTTCATGGATGTGTTTTATTACATGTAAATTACACCTTATTATACGCAAATTATACCTTAACCAAAACCCAAAGCCATTAGTGTGCATCATATTTTATTAAACTTTGACTTAGTTATATTATTTTTAGGACTAGGACCACTTTTTTCTATTGATAATTACTTTTTAACAGAGGAAGGAATTCACGTCACGTAAGGAAGATGCAACTTACTGCTTAAAGAGAGTTTGGCTTATTTTTGAAAAGAACTTTTACTTGATAAGTATTGTAATTAATATTTCTCACTCGGTTGCTTTTTTCCTGTCATGTTAATTTTTATTAAAATTATGCATGCAAATAACTTAAAGAGTATCTTAGCTCTTAGAAATGCACATTTTCAACCCTTTCAGCTATGTTTTTTTATATTTCTACTAAAACAATCATTGTGCATATTGATTTTTCAAATTTTGCTTCACTGAATTCTTATTGTGAAAACCCAGTGTTTGATATTCTCTCTCTCTTTCTGCATATTGTTGTTTCCCCATCTTCCCATGTGGTTTATCACACTTCTGTTTAGATGTGGCATTTATCTAACTGTGACTATATAAATGCCATTCGTTGCTGAGACACATAGAAAACAATGATGACTTCATGCTTTCCATTTTCCTGGATTTAGCAGGTGCCAGGGATTGTTCAATGTGGCTTGGTCGTTCTGTATATTCCATTCAAGCCTTGAACTCTCTGGTTCACAGCTGGCATCATGAGATCTCATCTGCCTTCTTCCAGTGGATTCTTTTTCTTCTCAAGGGGCTGATGTGGGTCCAGTATCACATGCTTTTTTTTTTTTTTTTTTTGGTGACTCCTTTCAAAGGGACAAATGACAGGTTTGCATGGCTAGAATCAGAGGGATGGTAAGACTAATAAAAAGACAGGCATGGGCTGTCATAAATGAAAAAGTGTGTGGACTGGTATTACTATTAAAGTCAAGCCTTCATTCTGCCTTCATTCAATAAAAGCAAAGATATTCCTGTACAGTAGACTCTGCCAGTATGCTAACTGAAACATAAAGGCTCTGTTTCCTGAAAATACTCTGGCATCTTTCATACAAATAGATTGTCTGTTTACATCTCTCCTCATCTCTAGACACTACAACCAAAATGAAGCTTCCCCACTGTAAATGATGAAATTCTGAGGAGCCCAGGGCAGACAGGACCTAAAATGACCCCAATAACTTTTCATGAAAGAATTTCTCTGTCCCAAGATTGGTTAGTGTAACGCAGTAATCAATCATCAAAACAAGTATCTAACCACAGAGGGGGGATTTAAAATTATTTCTTCACTTTAGACATATATTATCTCTAGTATCTCTCAAAGTCACAACAAACATCCAAAGTAGATGTTTGCATCACCATTTTAGCAATGAAGGAGGGAGAGACCTGGGCTCAAAAGGTAATCTGAAGTTACCTAGCAAGTAAGGGGTATATATTACATTCCAGGAGCTGTGGATGTGGTTGAATGATGAGGCACTTGCCTAAGTGTACCTTAGCTCCCCAACACTCTAGAAAAAAATGAATTCTGAAGCCAGAATTAATGATCTCCCAGATCATCCTCCAAGAGAGTCAAGAGGTAAGGCATCTCTTAAAGAGATTCCATTCCGGGTTTGTGTGTTTTTGTATCTCAAGATGATTTACCCTCAACAGATATATTCCCTTTATTGGCATCCAGGTAAGCAAGAAATCCTCAGCTTACCAGCCAGGACTCAGCATTTTAACTAGTCAAGGGGTAGGCAGGGGAAGGGGAGACATTTTGTTCAGTGACATAGCTACTGCTAAGTTGCATGCGCTCTGGTAAATAAACCCCCACCTCATAAAACAACCCTAATTAAACTCACACACACACATCAAAGTAGAAGAGGAACTAGATGAGAAGGGACTCGATGGGCGGAGGATGAGAAGGGGTACATGAGAAGGTAGTGGGAGATGATGATCAAAATATATACATGTACAAAAATTATCAATAGATAAGAAAGAAAAGAAGAAGAAATCTAAGGAGCAGGGGATGCTGTGTGAATTTCCAGAGCAGTAAGTAACAGAGGTGAACAGCATGAATTTATTGGCAGACAGCCAGTGTTCTCTAACCTAACAGCAGGACATTGTCAGAAGTGTGTGTCCTTGACCCATGAAACCATGCAAAATACCTTCCAAGTATCAGTATGTGGAAACTGAAGAGGAACGGGAAAATTCAGATGGATCACTCCCAGGAGGATTCTCAACATGCTAAGAAAGTATAACAAGAGCTCACATGTAGGAATTTTCCATTAAAAAGCACAACACAGAGCAACTTGTGACACTTAAAATAAAAGAACCATTTTTCCTTTGGCTGCTAATAATGTAATCTTGTTTTCTAACTGCGACTTGGTGGAAGAGATTAATCTTCAAAGGTTTGCTTAGGAATCCATCTACACAGGAACCAAGGCTAAAATTAGAGAAAACACAGAAGATTTGGTAATTCTACACCACCATTTCTAAAGCAATTAGTCTTCCAAACACTGTATAAACCATCCAAGTAATGGTTTGGGAGTTCCCACTCGATGAAATATGGAAGAGAAAGAAACTATTTTTTTTCAAACTTAACCATATTATCAGTGATAAGGTAGAAATTAAAAATCTTTAAGGCTTTGGCCATGGGTTCAATCCCCAGCACCAAAAAAAAAAAAATTGCTTGAATAATGAAAGAAAACAAAAATTTATAGCTTTATTTTTCACAAGTCTAAAAATAACTGACACTTAAATATAAGCTGCTTAAAGACACTTTAGTAGGGGCTCATTGTGGGTGTTTACATGTTTAAACAGAAATGAAGACACAGACCTTTAGGAGCTATGACATAACATTATTGTTGCAGAACTCCAGACAGCACAACAAACGAGCCATCACAGATCTAGAAAACACCCTAGAGTCCATCTGCCCCAGGTTTTTTATTTCACGCACACCTGTGGCAAGAAGCAGATAACTTGGATTCCCAGTTGTGAGTTGCTCCTGTTTTCCCCTTTCCTGTCATTCTATGCAGACGATGGAGATTTTATTTGGGGATATGGACTCAATGGTATCTCAGAACTGATATAAATGACTCCATGTCTGCTGGGGATGAGCCTGGAAATTACCTGGAGGACTGGAGGAGGAGAAAGGAACGACCAAGCACTTAGAAAACTCTTAAGGGAAATTTTCTGAAGACAGTGGTTCTCTGCCCAACCTTCCACAAAAACCATTCTGAAGTCAAAGTTTAACTACACAGACCTTGACCTGCGGACATAAAAACATTCCCTGAGTCCTACTGCTTTATGAACTTTACTTACAACAGTGATAAAGAGAACCTGGAAATTATTAATACAAAATAAATTTATGGCCCACGGAGGAGGATATACAACTGATCAGGGATGGGGAGGGGGGAATTGGGGAATTCGGGATACCAACGCATTGTTTGCCCACTAAATAATGTAACTCATTATGGACAATAAATATATATTTAAAAAAATAAATTTATGTTTTGTTAGAATGTATTAATGCATTATAGGTGTGATCATTCCTGCAGTGTGTGCTCTCTAGTTCATTTTGTAGATTTTTCATTTCATAACCCTTGAGCTGAATCAACCCACAGAGGCCCACAATGACCTGTTCTGTCTCTTTCTCTTTTTCTCTTTGTTCTTTTTCTTTTGTTTTTCTTACTTAGGTATAGATTACTATGGCTTGAAATAAAAACCTGCCAAATCGTCATTTCTCATTATTCTTGTGGAGGACTCAAATTTTCATAAAAGCATCCAAAATAGTTCTTTCATTTACAGAAACATTGAATTCTAGGGAAGTCATGGGTGGAGGGAGGAAGTGTCAGCAACTCTATTTTGCCTGAAGCTGAATTTTTTAATTAAAAAACTCATCCACTGAGTATATTCACTGTACATGGTACTATTTTCCATAAAGACATTTCCATACACATATACCTTGTACACTGAGTATACACCCTCATCTCCCCCTCTCTCTCCTACCCTTTCCATTAATCCCCTGTATTTCCTAGACAGTGTACCTTCTACTTTCATGTCATACATACGTACATGGTTTTATGTGCCTATATAAAATCTAAGAACCCAAATGAGAGAAAACATGGTATTTGTCTTAATGAAATTTAAAATGATTATTTCGACTTGCATCCCTTTTCATACAAAGAATGTAACTTTATTCTTTATAGCTGAAAAAAATCCACTGTGTGTATATAGCACTTTCTTTATCCATTCCTCTCTTTTTGGACACCTAAGTTGGTTCTATAGCTTAGCTACTGTGAATAGTTGAAGCTGGGATGCATTAAAGAAGGGAAATCCCTGGTAGTTACTCAAGTAGAATTAGAGTTTTACTTCTTCCAGAGAGAGGGGATGTGGATGGGTTCTGGCTCTTTGGCATCACCTGAGACTCCTGAAGAATAGCTCTCTGCATGCCTGTGCTTTGTGCTAAGGTGATAACCCCAGACCAGGCTTAGAGAGAGTGGACATAGACTCTGTCCACGTGTGTTTCCCCTACTCAACCCACCAGGGAGCCAGTCCTGGCTCCGCATCAAGGAAGCGGAGGCAGAGAGAAACCCCAGAGGAAGTGAAGAACTTGGTCTATTTGCTTGAGCTCTCTCTGGTTATTACAAACCAGCACTTCCCTTTGAACAGTGAGGCTAGGTCAAAACATTGAAATGTTTAGTGAAAACCAATTCTGTCCTTTCTTCCCTCTGCTTCTAAAACAAAATATGAAAGGTGAGGGAAAAAAAAACCAAGAAGGAGGATGTATACAAACAGTCCTGCCACCCCTCCTTTTGAACTTGCCACCATGTGCCAAGAAGCAAGAGTAATAATCAGCCTTTCCAGAATAATGTAATAGTCCTGGTGGGATAGAGTGAATCAAAGATGTTAACCGTGTCAGTTTAGTATGGGGACATAGTGCCTGAGAGAGCTGAGCATGGAGATCCATCTAGAATCCTATCACTTGGGAGTCTAAGGCAGGAGGCCTGGGAGTTTGAGGCCAGCCTGAGCTACATCATGAGATCTTGTCTCAAACAAGAAAAGGCCTCCTAGTGCTTGGCGCAAGGTGCATACTCCAAAAGCATGTGTTAACTCTCCTTCCAGCCCTGTTATGCTTGGCTGAGGGAACAGTAACTCTCCTGGAAGAGAGTGGGAGGGATCAAATGGTTTGTCAACTTTGCTGGGCCATGGACTTCTCAGATTACCAGTGGTTTCAGCTATAGCTGTAAAAAGGGCTCCTAATGTGATTAGCATTTGAATCTGAGGACTAAGGAGAACAGATGGCCCTCACCGATGTTGCTGGGCTTTATCCAATCCATAGAAGAGCTAAAAGAACAAAAGAATGGAATAAAAAGAAGAAACCAAAAAGGTGATAGTGAAACTGAGTGAAGAGCCGAAAACCAGCACAGCCAAGAAATAAAAGATGGAAGATTTATTACCTGCAGCAGGAGTTATTATTTCTGAAATAATACTCTCTCTGAACAAAGGACATGTGAGATTTTTATTGTGGGCACCTGTATCTATTCACACAGGACAGTGTTTCAGTGGTGGGCACACACTGCTGAGCAAGGTCATTGTTCAAGAAGGAAAGATAGAATGTACATCTGGGGGCATGTTTACCTTAATGACATCTTCGGTCATAAAAAGGGCAGAGAAAGAACGGCTCTGGGCATGCAGTTTTCTCCAAAATGTTTTAAGTAAAGCAAGAAAGAAGGCAGCTTTGGAGAGGCATTAAGTGGGCATTTCCTCCTAGAGGTGCCTGCCTTGCCTAGTAGCCAACAGAAAGAGGAATTTCTTCTCTTCCCTTTTGTCTGCTCATCTCTCCTGCTGCCTTTTCACTGGGATTTATTCCACTGGTTCTCAGGCCTTCAGCGTCTGGTATGTCACCCATTTTCCTGAGCATCCAGGTCATAGATGGCAAGTTGCAGAGCTTCTCAGATTCCATGCTAGGACAAAGGAGACGCATGCATCCGTGCAGACCTCCTTTTTAAAGACTTCCTTCAATACTACACATCGCTTGCCCTAGCTTCTCTTGTTCCTCAGCACAACCATGGGACTGAGCTGTGGATAGTAAGATGTGAATAAATGTTAAGTAGGACTTCTGGAGAGTGTTCTTGAAAGGCATAGACTGTAAGGAAAAAAAATCACTCCTGCCTTTCTGTTCTTTCTCCTTCTTCTCTTAAAAAAATGTGATAGTGGGCTGGAGAGATGACTCAGCAGTTAAAGTCACTTGCTTGCAAAGCCTGACAGCCGGGGTTCGATTCCTCAGTACCCACATAATGCCAGATGCACAAAGTGGAGCAGGCATCTGAAGTTCATTTACAGTGGTAAGAGGCACTGACTTGTTCATTCTCTCTCTCTCTCTCTCTTTCTCTCTCTCAAATAAACAAGTTAAGATTTTTAAATACAATAAAACCTTTGGGAAAATATGATAACTGGAGCCCCAGAGACTTTCTTTTTTTTAATATTTTATTTATTTATTTGAGAGAGAGAGAGAGAGAGAGAGAGAGACAGAGAGAATGGGCATGCCAGGGCCTCCAGCCACTGTAAATGAACTCCAGACACATGCGCCCTCTTGTGCATCTGGCTGTACATGGGCACTGGGGAATCGAACTCAGGTCCTTCTGTGTTGCAGGCAAGCGCCTTAACCGCTAAGCCACTTCTTCAGCCCCCCCAGAGACTTTCTTAAACTAAAATAAAAAGTGGACTTAGGAACAAAATTCATACATGCGCTGAACTGGTCAGATCAGAGCAGAGATCTGTACAGAGGACAGAGGATGTGTACAGAGTGCTGACCATCGGCAGAGGTACGTGATGCAAACGAATCTCTACCATGCTTAAGCAACTGCTATTTTGTGGGTTTCTACTGTGTGTGGCCAGATCTAATTTTAACTAACCAAGAAATGTACTCTCTTTTACCCTCGAAACCCAAATAAATGGCTGTGGCTTAGCATCTGCAGTTACAACCTGAGGTATAGTGACAGTTTTTGCCTGTTGAAATGAGCAAGCGAGGACCATTTTTGGTTTAGGCCTGATCTGTTTAACCACTCATGTTTTCTGTGATTTGCCACACAGATTTCCAAGAAAAGGAAATCAGTTAACTGCTTTTGATGCACTCTGGTGTCCCCAAGCCTGCTGGCCAACTCACACGGGATTGCCCAGACTGGGAAAGCCCCACATCGGAATTCCTCTTACTAGCCTTGGGAGTTCCAGGAGGAGGTTACACATGTTCTCTGAAAAGCTCCTGACCAATGCCACTTCCTCCCTCATGCTCTTGAAGCCTTCTAGAAGGAGCCACTTCTGGCCCCTGGTGCTGGTGAGGTTCAGGCTGTTTTCCAGGTTGCTAGTTCCCTATGTTCCTATTGGCTCTAAATACAAATACATCCTTCCCATCGACCCTGTCACCTTTGCCCAACAAGGAGGTTCTGTGCTTTCAATGCTACAAGTATTTATAGAAAGTGTATTGACAGAACTTTAAATATCTGCTTGTCTCCCCATGATCAATACCTATCTCTGGAATGTAAGCTGCATTAAAAAATATTTTTATCTATTTGTGTGAGGGGGGAAGTGAGAGAGAAAGAACATGGGCACAAAGGACCTCCTGCTTCTAAATGAACTCCAAACACATGTGTCACTTTGTGCTTCCTCTGGCTTTACGTGGGTCCTGGGGAATTGAACCCAGGCTGTCAGGCTTTACAACACCATTAGCTGCCGAGCCATCTCTCCAGCTAGTAAGCTGCATTTTAAGGCTCTGTGGTATGGTTTATATTTTCTTCTTTGTACTAGTTTCACCTAGCATAGCACTAGCAACCTGGAAGACACTTGTTCAGATTATTTTTTAAAAACTTTTTATTGACAGCTTGCATAATTGTAGAAAATAAACCATATTAATTCCCTCCCCACCCTCCATCCTCTCTCAATTAATATCTATTTTATTTTGATGTCATCATCTTTTCCTCCCATTTTGAAGGTCTTATGAAGGTAGTGTGGGGCACTGTGAAGTCATGAATATCAAGGCCATTTGGGGTCTGGAAGTTTGTGTTGTAAGCAGTCCTACCCTTCCTTTGGCTCTTACAATTTTTCCACCACCTCTTCTGCAATAGACCCTGAGCCTCAGGAAGTGTGATAGAGATGTTCCAGTGCTGAACATTCCACTGTCACTGCTTCTCAGCACTATGGTGTCTTTTGAGTTATCCCATGGTCACCACCATCTGAAAAAGAGAAGCTTCTCTAGCCAAAAGTGAGAGTAGCATTATTGTATGGGTATAGTATTTTTTAAAAATGCTTATAAGGCAGTTTGATGGCATAATATACGCATTTGGCCAGACAACAGCAGGCATTACTCCCCTAGGGTTCATGACCTCCCCAACCATAGGCTTTTGCCTAGTTTTCAGTACCAGGCATGTATTCCCTCCTGTGGAGCAGGCCTCCAGTCCAACTAGAGAACAATTTGTTTCCCCCATAACAGACGTACCACTATTGCACTAGTTGACACATTTGTCCTGGCTGGCCAATCTTAAGGCTTGCAAGGTCCACTGCTGTTCACCACCATTGATGACTTCTCTCTCCCTTAGGGCTACATGAAGCCATAGCTTTTACCAACCTTCTTTCAGCTAGTTAACAGGGAAGGAGTGTCCATTTCATCTTCAGCTTGATTTCCCAGTGACCTGCAGCCCAAGCATGTGTGGTCTTCAACAATAGGGTTTTATCATCACATTCTGGTGAACAACCGAGAACCTTGGCAATGGCCTGTAATGTTCTGGAGAACCTCCCTGGCCAAAAACTCACTGGAAAGTATTCCATCCCTGGCACTGAAATTTTTCTAGTAATAATAATCTACGGCTTCTGGGTGTGCCATTATCCAAAGAAGTAGGTTTCCATTAGGTTTACTCTAAACCTCTTGAATTTTAATTAACCCTTTTCCCACCCTTCCTTTATTCAGTCCCTTCCCCTGACCCCACTTAGGCCATTGCACCCCCAGTAATATGCTCATCTACATATATATATATATATATATATATATATATACAGTACCCTCCCCCTTAAGTCTCCCCTCTCCTCCCTCCCTTACAGCCCCTTTCTAGCTTGTGATCTCTACTACTGACTTTTACTCCAACTCACATACAAATCTAAATATTTGTAGCTAGGATCCTGCTTTTTAATTCAGTCTGTAAGTCTGTGTCTTTCAGTTGGGGCATTGAGGCCATTGATGTTAAGAGTTATTGTTGAAATGTGTACATATATTCTTGCCATTTCTTAATTTTGTAGTTTTTCCTGCTTTTCCTTTAATCTCTTGTGTTATCCATTATTTGAATATAATTTTTTTTTCTGTTTTCTCATGTGGGTTTTTTTTTCTCTTTAGTCTGAAGGATTCCTTCAAGTATTTTCTGAAGAGCTGGCTTTGCAGACATATATTCTTTCAGCCAGTTCTTGTTATGGAAAGTCTTTATTTTTCCTTCAATTGTGATGGATAGTTTTGCCAGCTATAGTAATCTTGGTTGACAGTTGTTATCTTTCAGAACTTGGAATATATCACTCCAGGCCCTTTTGGCTTTTAAGGTTTATGTTGAGTAATTTGCTGTTGTCCTGATGGGCTTGCCTTTATAGGTTACTTGATGCTTCTCTCTTACTGCTTTTAATATAGTTTCTTAGGTCTGTGTGTTCAGTAGTTTAATTATAATATGGTGAAGAGAGGTTCTTTTCTGGTTTTGTCTGTTTGGTGTTCTAAATGTTTCCTATATCTGCATTTGGGGGAAATTCTCTTCTATGATTTTGTTGAAAATATTTCCTATGCCCTGAGTGTGAAATTCTTCTAATACTATACGCTGAATTCTTATGTTTGCTCTCTTCATAGTGTCCCTAATGTCTTGAAATTTCCATTCATATGTTCCTATTAGTCTGTTGTCATGGTTTGATCCAGGTGTCCCCCACAAACAATTGAATGTGTTCTGATAGATAGATCCTCAGCTGATGGCAGTTTGGGTTTTACAACCTCGATGAAGCTGTGTTGTTGGGGGCGAGCTTATGGGGTTATAAGCCAGCTTCCCCTTGCTAGTATTTGGCACACCTTCCTGCCACTGTTTGCAGTGCTGTGGCAGAGGTGATGTCCAGCCCTCTGCTCATGCCATCGTTTTCCCTGCCAGAATGGAGTCTCCCCTCGAGTCCGTAAGCCAAATAAACCCATTCCTCCACAAGCCACTTTTGTTTGGGTTCTTCTGCGCAGCAACTAGAAAGCTGACTGCAACAGTTTTGGTACCAGAAGTGGGGTTACCTGTTGCTGCTAGAGCCCTGATCTTGTGGCTTTGGTCTTCTGGAAGTGATCTATAGGAGGAATATGGAAAGACTTGAAATCTCGGCCTAAGAGATGCCTTGCAGTGTTGTGAGTACAGCTTCATGGATCATTCTGGTCAGAGTTGAAAGACCTGGATGTATTGAGAACTATGGACTGTGAGGTTTGGCTTATGAGGGTGAGAAAGAACTTGGTCAGGACTGTGCCAGAGGCAATTTGCGTGAGAGGCTTGCTGCGTTCTGCCTGCCTGTGTCCTGGGAACCTGTGCAGGGTTGTCTTACGTAAAGATGCACTGGTGTGAGCAGATGGAGATGGCACAGAAAGAAAGATCTTTGGGTCGAAACTGCTGCCCGTTCACCTGCAATTGTTTGAGAGATTACAACCACTGAGATTGGGCCAGCTGGTCTGCACTGGAACAACAGGAAGAATGCAGACTTTTGAAGTAAGGAGCCTGAATACTTTGATCCCCCCTGGATTAACAAGTTGGTAGCCCACCTGGTTCTGTGGAATGGAGATTCCCCAGAGATTGGTTAGGAAGAGAGGGTCATTGGATTTGCAACACAGTTTTGTTTTTGAAAAATGGCCATCGGAGTGTGAAGCAGGTGTGCAAGGTTGCCTGCATGGAGCCCGATGGGGCCATGAGGATGAACTGTGGGTTACAATGGAGACCCAGTGAATTCCAGGACTATGGATGGGTGCCAAGGCAAGCTGCCAGTACCGGATGACATTTTCCCGGACTGTGAGTAGCCGAGCTGGAGGGACAGAATTGAATCTCCAAGAGACTTGTGTTATTGGTTAAGAATCATTGAGCTTGGAGTTAGAGATTGATGGTGCCCTGTTTGTTTTAAATATTGTATTGGTCAATCTGTTTTTGCTGTGCCTCATGTTTTGCATTGTGAATGTTCTGTGCCATTATGGGTTTATTTTTGGTATTATGGCTTAGTTGAAAGCTGTGGGGACTTAAGAGTTGAGCTGAACATATTGTGTTTATATCTTGAATGATTAGTTTGTGGGGGCCAGGGGCGGACTGTCATGGTTTGATACAGGTGTCCCCCACAAACAATTGAATGTGTTCTGATAGATAGATCCTCAGCTGATGGCAGTTTGGGTTTTACAACCTCGATGAAGCTGTGTTGTTGGGGGCGAGCTTATGGGGTTATAAGCCAGCTTCCCCTTGCTAGTATTTGGCACACCTTCCTG
>PVHP010028257.1:0-11206 GCA_004024765.1 Zapus hudsonius | reverse complement strand
ATAAGCCAAATAAACCCATTCCTCCACAAGCCGCTTTTGTTTGGGTTCTTCTGCGCAGCAACTAGAAAGCTGACTGCAACATCTGTCTTTCTCGTTTTTGGATTGTTCCAGTTCTGCCATCTTGTCTTCCAGTTTAGATATTCTGTCCTCTCCTTGATCCGTTCTATTGGTGAGACTTTCTACATGATTTTGTATTTGACGCACTGTGTTTTTCATTCCTAGCATTTCTGTGGAATTTATTATTTCTACTTCCTTACTCATATCAGGTATTGTCCTCCTTATTTCCTTAAGTTGGCTTCCTGTGTTCTCTTTCTGAATTTTTATTTCTTCTTTGAATGATGGAGAAAAGGACTAGGCAGTAAGATATCAGCATGACTCAAGATGTGACTGGTGTAGAACAAGGTGAATTTGTAAGTTTGGACTAGGATCCCTGGAGGGACAAATTCTTGATCACTGAATGGGGGACTGAGTCTCTTAGAATCATCTCGAGATGTGTAGATAAGTCAGCTTTGGCCACAGGGGTGAAGAGGGACTTAACTGCTTCCTCCTGAAGCAAGCATCCAATGCTCTGTCCACATTAAAGGGAAAATGGTACAAAGGTGTTAGGAAGACACTGTGAGTTCTTCAGGATGGGGGGAGGTAGACTCAAAAGGCTCAGACGCTGGAGTTTTATATAACCATAAAGAAGAATGGAATTATGTCCCTTGCAGAAAAATAATAGGCAAAACTGTTGGTCATGGTATTTGTTACCAAATTATGTCAAGTGAAATAAGCCAGACTCAGAAAGACAGGTGTGACATTTTATCCCATGTGCATAATCTATGTTGCTATATTTGTGTATGAGAGAGAGAGAGAAAGAGAGAGAGAGAGAGATGGCAGAAGGAGGAGGAAAAGAGGGGTCTAGATGGAGAAGAGAGAGGGGATGGCTGGATGGAGAGATATACAGATATGAAAGCAAGACTATTTGGAGGACACGAGAAGATCTGTGGAAGGAAAGGAGGATGTGTGGGTGGATGGGGAGCAAGTATGAGCAAATTGCAATGATATGTATGCATAAAAATGTCAAGCGAGGGCTGGAGGGATGGCTCAGCGGTTGGGGCACTTGCCTCTGGTGGCTAGGACCCTGGGTTTGGTTCTCCAGTGCCCACATATACCAGACCCACAGGGTGGTGGCCCTGGTGCACACTCTCTCTCTCTCTTTCTCTCTCTGCTTGAAAATGAATAAATAAAATATTAAAAAAGAAAATAGAAACAAAAGAAATCCCCAGTCTTTAAAAAAAAATGTCAAGTGAAACCCATTATATTGTATGCCAAGTAAAACCATTAATTTAAGGAGGGCTTGGCTGGGACAGCAGAATGGCTGGATGTCAGTGAGCGATAGTAAGGAAGGAAGGATACTGGCCTAGGATACTCTCCATCCCATCCCATCCCAGTGGGACATAGGTCTCTCCTGTTTCCTGGTCTCACAGCCAGCCATGGCACCATATGTTAGCAACCCAATACTTATGTGTTGAGCAAAATCTGATGCACACATAACACGTTATTACTGTGTGCTTCTTGAGAGCAACTCTTCGGAAGCATTGCAGGTCATTAATATACAGCATAAGAAACCGTTCGTTGTGTGTAAGCTGGACTTATTCCTGGGGATGAAACAATTCCCAGAAATCTTTGGAAGCAGTTGGTCATCAGATCAGCAGCCATCACAGATAATGAAACCGGTGCCAATGGCCCAACAGCCTGCAGAGACTCCGAGCTCTCTTCTCGGTTTCTCTCCAAGTTGGCTCCTTGCTCTAGTGAAGTAGGAGAGTCTGAGCCCAGTTTTAGGGCTTTAGTCCTAATAGCATTTTGTGTGCCTGTGTGTGGGGAGGGGGGATTGACTTTGGTCAAAGGATTTAATCTCTTGTCCCCTCAAGATGGGGGATCTTGGAAAGAATAATTCCTGCTCAACTCAACCCAAATATATGGAGTCATCAAATGAAGGAATTCATTTGATAAAGCATTTTAGAGCCACATAGTTTTAAATGTGGTATTTTTTTAAAGAAACGAAGGCATTTTATTTGAAATAATAGGAGTCAAGTATTTTTAAAAAGGCTTTAACGTGTACAGAGCGAGTAAGTGCCTCATACAGTGTTTGCGCAGCCAGTTCCACCGTTTCTCAGAGGGATTCCTCATCTTCACTACCTTCCTCACAACACGTGTCTCCAAGGTAATATTAGCTGTTTTCCCATCCACCATAGGCTACACTCCCCTACACTCACTTTAAAGAGCCTGGCAGGGCAGGGCAGCCTACAAGGGGTGGACTCGTGGAATTGCTGGGGCTTGAAGATTAGCCAGTCTAACAGAAAACAAAATCCAAGTTCAGTGAGTGACCCTGTCTCAAAGAAATAGGTGAAAAAGTGAGAGAGGAGGACACTCAATATCCCACAAATAGAGAGAGAGAGAGAGAGAGAGAGAGAGAGAGAGAGAGAGAGAGAGAGAAATGTGGTCATCAAAGTTATTATGAGTTGGGCTAAGACTAAAGCTGTTTGCAAACATATCCCAAGTGCTTAGGGGACTATTGGTCCCAATTTCCCCTGAGCTTGGGGAGGGGATGCTGATGGGGACATCAGTATAACGGCATGTGGGGTTAGAGTGTGCCACTTGCCACCTTTCCCTTTGATAGTGGTGAGAATGAAGTGGGACTTCTCTCATCTAGGGGTCCAGCAAAGGGAAGGGCCCATCTGAAAGATGACTCTTCATCAAAGACCTTGAATCGACCAGCTGATTTTTGGTGTGAATGGAAAAGCAGCTGTTTTCAGGAAGTTTTTCTGGGTTCTGGGTCCTAAGGTCAGTCCTAAATTGTGGGGGATGATTTCCTCTTGGAGACAAGAACCTTCTAGTCAGACCACATGAATAGATCTGATTGCATCTGGTGGGAGCATTTATATGTCTTGTTCTCAGTCCCTTGATTTTCTAGGTCAATAATATTATTTCCAAAGTTGCAAATAAAATCCAGCAGTTTTAAAATAGGATCCAATGCCATTGGCTTACTATTCACTCTTCTTGCCTTCTATGATTAGTAAGTCTATCTGCGAGGTCTCTTGGAAGGAGAAGAAAGAATTGATTTTGTTGTCTCCAAATGCCAAGACTGTGCCAAGTGGTTGGTGAGAGGGAATTCAAATCTTTTCAAGATTAAAAGTAACTTTGGGCTGGGGTAATGGCTCATTCAGCAAGGTGCTTGCCGTGCAAGTATGAGAACCTGAGCACCCGTGAGGAAGACATTAAGTAAAAATGTAAAAAAGTTACAGCGCAGTGGCATGCATCTTTAATCCCAGTACTGCATGAAAGGCAGAGACAGGAGGATCCCTGGGGCTCACTGAGCATATCAGTGAGCTCTAGCTTTATTGAGACATCCTGTCCCAAAAACTGAGATGGAGGGCTGGAGAGATGGCTCAGAGGTTAAGGCGCTTACCTGCAAAACCTAACGACCTGGGTTCAATTCCCCAGTACCCACGTAAAGCCAGATGCACAAAGTGGTCCATGCATCATTCTCTCTGTCCATCTCTCTTCTTTCTATTTCTCTCTGTGTTTGCAAATAAATAAATAAATAAAAATATTTAAAAAACTAAGATGGAGAGTGATTGATGAAGATGCCTGACATTACCTCTGGCTTCCACATGCATACACACTCATGTGTACCCACGCACAGACCCACATGCATACACACACACACACACACACACACACACACACACACACACACACACATGAACTCTGTCCTGTTGGTTTTTCAGGAATGGGGAAGACAAAGCTGGATCCCAGTTATTAAAAGCAGGGCCAGAGAATGAAGATGCAGCAAGAGTCCGTAAAGCCTTGGGTGCACAGAACAGTAGGTGGCTGGCCTGAGGGAAGTTTGCTAAGCGATGCTCCAGCCTGAGAGCGTATTTCCTCGGGGGTTGATCTGCTGGTGTCTCCAAAGACTATTAGATATTTGGAAGGAATTGGAAACTAGGTGCAGTCCATCATCCCAGCTGGGGATGCTGAGCAAAGCAGGGAGACTGAATTCGAGGCCAGTAATTCAAGGATAACAAAGCTGTCTTAAAAGAAAAGAAATAAACAAACAGACGGTTTGGGTATGTAGTTCAAAGTTAGAGCACCTGCCAAACATGGAAGGCATCCTTGTTTCCAGCAAAAACGAGAGTCAGCTGGAAATTGTGACAATAAAGGGAAATTTAAAAAGAAAAGGGGAGGGTCGCTGTGAGTCCGAGGACAGCCTGAGACGACATAGTGAATTCCAGGTCAGTCTGGGCTAGAGCAAGACCCTACCTCTGAAAAAAGAGAGAGAAATAGAGAGAGAGAGGGAGGGAGTGAAAGAGAAAGGATCCAATGAGGTGTGTGCCTCTCTTTCCCCTGTGTGATAGATTTTCCTGAAAAGTCATCATTTCATTCATTTCCCCCCAAAAGAAAAAAAAATGCCACCTGGAATTTCCCAGTCATTCTCTACAGACTTCCAGTCTTGGCGGTCCTGGATTGCCGAGCGGAAAATGCTGAGAGCCTTGGATAGAGGGCAGCAGGTACAGAGTTGGGTTGACACCATAGAAACGTTCTGTTGAGGCCTAACTTGAAACTGTGCCCAGCTGCACGCATGGCCATTGTGCAGCACTGTTAAAACAGTGATAGAAATGTTTCTTGAATTAAAGAATACATCTCCAAAGTGCGAGGCCAGTTTGGCTCATGCTGGACTAAGACTGCAGCTTCGGTTTGCCTTGAATCCAGATTGTCTTTGACTGAAAGGTTGCTCACTGGCTTCATTTATGACTTGGTTTTTTTAAAAATGCAAACACTGTTTTTTTAAAAAATTTTATTTATTCATTTTCAAGCAGAGAGAGAGAACACTGGGGCCACAACCTTGTGAGTCTGGCACATGTGGGTCCTGGGGAATTGAACCCAGGGCCTTGGGCACTGGAGGCAAGTGCCTTAACCACTGAGCCATCTCTCCAGCCCTTATGACTTGTTTTCATTCACCACGTGTAAACTCACCAAGGGAAGAATTCTTATCTTCCCAGCATGGACTGTGGGGCTTTCCAGCCTGAGAGAAAAAAAAAAGAGGTCATGTATCACCAAATTGCATTATTTGAAAATACCTTGCAGACTGTGAGGTCATGCACTGCAAGCGTGACTTTTTCATGCTCGGGAAATATAGAGTCTGCTTCTGGATGGGCAGAGCACACTGTTTTATCTGTCCAATGGCAAATGCCTCCAAGATGGGCTGCTTCTGGAAATCTACCAAGAGAGATGACAGGGCACACTGATGAGTCAGGGAGCCAGTGTTCCATTCAACTGTCAGGTATAGCCAGGAGCGGTCAGATACCTGATGCTAATTGAAGGTAGAACAGTGGTGTTGCAGTCAGCTTTCTTGTTGCTGCACAGAAAGAACTCAAACAAAAGTGGCTTGTAGAGGAATAAGTTTATTTAGCTTACGGACTCGAGGGGAGACTCCATTCTGGCAGGGAAAACGATGGCATGAGCAGAGGGCTGGACATCACCCCTGCCACAGCACTGCAAACAGCGGCAGGAAGGTGTGCCAAACACTGGCAAGGGGAAGCTGGCTTATAACCCCATAAACCTGCCCCCAACAACACAGCTTCATCGAGGTTGTAAAACCCAAACTGCCATCAGCTGAGGATCGATCTATCAGAACACATTCAATTGTTTGTGGGGGACACCTGGATCAAGCCATGACAAGTGGAAAGGAGTTCTATCCCTGCTCAGAGCTAGAATCCTGTCTGTAAGTGGGGGTGGGGAAGTACAGATTCACAGGAGGGTAAAGTCTGGTGCTGAGAATAGAGAAGCAGAATAACTCGAAGGAGTCCCAGACATACCTCAACTCTACTGGTTGGAGCAGTCATGTGCTCTCTGCATGAGGGTGTGATCCTACGGAGAATCATGGTGTTGGACTGGCTAGTGGTGTATGGCTTCCTAAGCTGGACCACTGCATTCCCTTGGCAGCATCCCAGCTAAACTAGCCACCCACATCCCCACAGAAATCCGCAAACTAAACTAGACCCGTGCATCCCCAAATCCAATCCTAGCTAAACTGGACCTGGGCATCTCCATAGCAACATCACAGCTAAACTAGACCTGGGTATCCCCATAGCAACACCCATACTCTAGCCCGCTGCCACTGTTTGCCTGTCTGACTCTAGTGTGAGATGGTTTAGCTATGTGTCAGAGGCTCATCACGTGCACGTCTTCGACTAGTTTCCATCTTGAACGCCCCATAAAGCAACAGTTTCCATATTTTTTTCATCAACTTCCTACCAAACCCAGTTTTATAGGTCCTGCCACAATTCCTGGGGGAATAAACTAAATAAATATCGTAGTGGAGGATAGTTGCTTTCTTCCTAATGGTGATGCTTGGGTCTTGTAACCGATGGCTGTAATTTTCTTGAAGACAATCACTGTGTGGGCTCTTGCTCCTTCAAATCTTCAAACCTTGATATTCCTTGTTCTAATCCAAGGGACTAAGGGATGCTTTCTCTATACTCAGCATTGGTGTGGGAACTGCAAGGACCCGAGGAAAGGGGACCCGTAAGGACTAGTGATTAGCAAAACTGGGCTCATAACTAGAGCGTGCACGTGCAAACACAGTGCTTCTTGTTTTGCAAATGCAGCTCTCAGGCAGCTTTCTCAGCTCCCACCTCCTAGAAAGACTGTTGTCTTCAAAGCACTGTCTGTACATTCTGACTGTGTCTTCAAAGCCACTCTGCCTACACATTCTGGACTTCTGTGTTGTCACATCATACACAGTGCACCGTATAGCTCTTGACATTGCAGTGCTATAAAGTTCAGATTCACTTTTGCTTTGCCCAAGATACCTCTTGTAGCTCACAACAGAGCCTCACCAGAAACCTCAGGCTTTTGAGGTGCCTTGCAATCCCATTACTGAGCCCATAACCTTCTCACAACAGTCGGTCCCAAATCTGGGACACATCCTGATGCCCAGCTCCTGTGTTTTGATGATCCCAGCACCACACATTCTTTTTTTTTAAAGATTTTATTTATTCATTTTCAAGAAGAGAGATACAGGAGATAGATGATGACAGAAAGAGAGAGAGAGAGAGAGAGAGAGAGAGAGAGAGAGAGAGAGAGAGAGAGAGAACCAAGGCTACCACCTTGTGGATCTGGCCTATGTGGGTACTGGGGAATTGAACCAGGGGCCTCAGGCACTGGAGACAAGTGCCTTAACTGCTGAGCCATATCTCCAGTCCACCACATATTCTTTTTTTTCTTAAATATATATTTATTGTCCATAATGAGTTACATTATTCAGTGGGCAAACACTGAGTTGCTATCCCCAATTCCCCAATGCCCCCTCCCCATCCCCCATCAGCTGGATATCCTCCTCCGTGGGCCGTCTGGATCAGTCCTTGTGGCAGGGGAGCCTGGATAGCCTAGTACTCAGCCCGGTCCTCCTGGCCCAAGTGTGTTGATACTGAAGGGTGCCGTGCCTCTGGATAGTCTCCCCCACCACGGTTCTTACAATCTTTCCGCCCCCTCTTCTGCATAGGTCCCTGAGTCGCCACCACACATTCTTATAGTGATTCTGAAGAGTTCTTTAGTGCTGTCACAGACAGACAGACAGACAGACAGACAGACAGACAGACAGACAGACCACAGCCCCTGTGCAGCCTTAGGAAAAGACTCACAAAAGTAAAGATGGAGTTCTGCAGAATTGCCAAAAGGAAACACAATGTCTTGGACTCCTGCTCTTCCACTTGAAGTCACTGTCCTGCCTGGCTCCCTGTGACCCCTGGTCTGTCTGCTCCTCCTCTGAGTCATCTCTCCTCAGCTTATCTCAGTTTTAGGGAATGTTGCAGGAAGATGATCTCAGGATGGAACCCAATGCCCCCTCAAGCAATAATGATATCTCCAAGGCCCAGGACCCTGTGGAACCAGACCTGAGATACACATCAACTGGGTCACAGTTTGCCAGAGATGACTTGACTGTACATGCTCCTGGAGGGCTGACTTCCTCAGAACCCATAGGGATGGCCAGAGCCCCTCGGATCCCCCTGCTCCTTCCCAGTGGCCATACTGCTAAATAAGTTCCCTGTCTCCATCCCTCATTGGGTTTTCAAGACAGTGATGACATCTGATTTGTGAAGATCCCAGACTCAGGTTTCCTAAGACTCCAGAGATCAATGAGTGTCAGAAGTGTGGAGGAAGGAACTTGCAACCCTACTTCTCTTTGTGCTGGGTAGGGCAATATCTATTCAGAGGAAATACATACGTAGTCAGAAGGACAGGGTATTTAAATAAGGGAAAGTTCCCCTAAGTCTAAAAATAAAATAGAATGCTGAAGAAAATTCAACAAAGAATTAATTACAGAACTTGGAATATAGTTTTTTCGTGTTCTACCCCCATTATTAATATATCCATGCAGTATTTACTTTTTAATATTCTCTATTTTTAATAATGTCCAAGAGCCTGAGCTGTTACTGTTTCAAAAATAACTTTAGAGCTGGAGAGATGGTTCCGAGGTTAAGGCACTTGCCTATAAAGCCGAAGTACCTGAGTTCCATTCCCCGGTACCCACATAAAGCCAGATGCACAGGGTGGTGCATGCATTTGGAGTTTGTTTGCAGTGGCTGGCGGCCCTGACATACCCAGTCTGTCTCTTTTTCTCTCTCTCAAATAAATAAATAAATAAATAAATAAATAAATAAATAAATAAATAAATAAATAAATAAAAATATTTTTACAATAGCTTTAAGGGGCTTTGGGTGATGGCTCAGGAGTTAAAGGTAATTATATGCAAAGTCTGCTGGCCCTGGTTCAATTCTCCCACACCCATGTAAACCCAGATGCAATCAAACCTCACAGTTGCTGTGGCAGGAAATCCTACTCTGAAGGAGGCGTATGGACACCTTGAGGTTGTCCTCTGGTCTCCACATGTGCTCTGTGACACAAGCACCCCTGTACGCATGCGCAAAACCAAGAGGTAAAAATGTAAAAATAGCTTTAAGGGGAAATGAAAACAGATTCTTAGTAATGATAATGAATTAAAAATAGGGTAATATTCTTCCTTTTTCTCACTTTTCATTTTGTAAACTAAGTCAAAGACTGTTACATAAAAGGGAAAATCCTGTAATTTTGTTTGTTATCCCTGAAATAGACTAACATAAAATGGATAATTCAATTTCACTTTTCTTCTCATTCATCCTGATCAGATCCATCTCATATTTTATTGCTACATTCTTATCTGAATTCAAATTTTGAATTGTATTTCCTCCAAAAAAAAAAAAGATTCCACATCAGTATCAAATGGTTGTAAAATTGGTTTGTTTCCTGTTTGTTACCAGTCTCTCTGTTGGTCAATTTCACCAGCATGAGCAACCAACTTTTCTTAGACAGACCAAAGACACACAAAACTATTGATGTTGGAGCTTGCTCGTCCCTGGGTGACAGGCTCAGGTTGTTGGGGAGCTTGCTTTTTGTGGTCACTGGGGGCACCAATCCAACTTCCCTGTTGTTCCGTCATCCTCAGAGACAGGCTTGAGGACCTCTTTGTTCTAAGGATCCCCATAGTAAACAGCCTTCCAGGCTCTTTCATAGCAAAGGCTCTGCTTTGCTGCCATAGCCCCGAAACAGCCTGAGACGGGCTGCATACTTGATTTGCAAAAACAGGCCATTACAGATTTGGCCTACGGGTTATAGTTTAGCACCTCCTGCTGCACAGGTCAAGTTGGACCTTAAGATATTTCTTCACACTTATCACACTCACAGCAAAAATATGGACACATAGCTAATGTGGGACCCGTGACGGCTCATGTCATTTCTGCCCATATTTCATTGGTGAGAACTAGTCATGTATCCATATCTAACTATGAGAGAGGCTAGAGAGTTCAGTCAGTAGATGAGAAGACACATTTACTACTTAAAAAAATTATTCAGGGCTGGAGAGATGGCTCAGTGGTTAAGGCACTTGCCTCCAGTGCCTAAGGCCCCAGGGTTCAATTCCCCAGGACCCACATATGCCAGACCCACAAAGTGGTGGCTCTGGTGTGCTCTCTCTCTTTCTCTCTCTCAATCTCTGTATCTCTGCTTGAAAAATGAATAAATAAAATACTTAAAAAATTTTTTTAATTATTCAGTCATCTGTGTGTGTGTGTGTGTGTGTGTGTGTGTGTGTGTGTGTGTGTGTGTGTGTGTGTGTGCAGTGACTGCTTGTCCAGGCAGGCATATGGAGGTCAAAGAACAATTTTGGAATGGTCCTTAATAACCATCCACCTGATTTCTGAAGAGGCACTTGGATTATAGAAGCTCACCACAGCTTCCAGCTTTCATGTGGGATCTGGGGATTTGAACCTGGGGACTCCGAGTTGGGCAGCAAGTACTTTATCCACTGATCCATTTCCGCAGCCTCTTTATTGCTAGTAATAAAGAGAAAATGGGATTTGGCTGACAAGGGACAGTTTCTATTTCACTGACCAAGCTTAATGAAAGAGCTATGGTATTCCCTTTTGCACTCTGACATGTTCAGACACTTCACATAGTGCCTGGCCAAAACCTGGGGCTGGAGAGATGACTCAGCAGTTAAGACACTTGCCTGCAAAACCTCACAACCTGAGTTTGATGCCCCAGTACCCACGCAAGACTAGATTCACAAAGTGGCACATGCATCTGGAGTTCATTTGCAAGGGCTGGGGCCCCTGCCATGCCCACCTGTCTCTCTCTGTCTGTCTCTCTTCTATCTCTCTCTCTCTCTCTCTCTGCTTGAAAACAAATAACTAAGTAAAATATTTTAATCGCCATTTTATGTTTCTTTCTTTGAGAACTCTGTTCAATTCCCTGCCCCATTTTTGAGTGGGTTCTGAGATTAATTGGAGATAATCACTGATATAGTAAGCACCCGGAATATGGGCATATGATAAGAAATAGACCGGTCGAGAGAACAAATAGGAAGAGAGGAGAAGAGGAGTTGCCTGATAGGTTAGGGGAGGGATAAAATATTGGGGGTGGCCGCCCACAGTGAGCTGTTGGCCAGGGAGATCTATGAGGTCCCCAAAACAATGTAGACCATTGCTGCGTTCATAGTGCCACAGAGCTGCTGGAGGACAAGGGTCACCAACAGCATGAATAAGCAGGGACCCTGCAGACTAAGAAATCAACTAGATGAACAAGAAGTACACACTTGTGCAATAGTGGCATGCAGCTTCTACAG
>PVHP010028256.1:0-23260 GCA_004024765.1 Zapus hudsonius | reverse complement strand
GGGTTTGATTCCCAGAACCCATGTAAATGCTGGGCAGGGTGGTACATGCAGATGATCCGGTGCTGGCCTGCTTTTGCTATTGTTTGGCCTCCATACTTGCGTGCACACACACATGCATTCCCTATTTGGGGGGACACAGCCCGGAATTTAGAGAAGACTAACCTCTGGAACAAATTGCTTCTAGAAGCAGACCTGGGAGGTGGAGAGCTAACTCCCCAGGCCCCATCTCAGGAGTGGAATAGCTTAGCTGCCTCTAGCTGCAGCCTGAGGAAAAGGAACCTGAAGAGAGCTTTAGTTAAGCCATTAGTGAACCTGCAGCATCTGCTGTCGCTCTGAGGTCACTGTGGCTGTGGCTCCCCACATACAGGTGCTCGTTGGCACTTTCATTGAACAGACAGAAGCCGGTATTACGTGAGCAAGTAGTGCGTTGCATGAGCAAAGGGTAAGGACCTTTCGACCTTGTCTAATCCTTAAAGATTTGGTAAAGGAAGGGCTTTAGGGGTGTAGCTGCTGGACTCTGCTGATCCAGAGCACACACACTTCTGGTCACAAGAGCATCACATTAAGGCCACCTGCTTGTGGGTCCATAGTTACTGACCTGCTTGTCATCAATGCTATGATCACATTTCTTTTTATTCTTTTTCCGAAGTAGGGTCTCACTTTAGCCCAGGCTGACCTGGAATTCACTCTGTAGTCTCAGGGTGGCCTCGAACTCATGGGGCCATCCTCCTAATTCTGCCTCCAAAATTCTGGGTGGGATTAAAGGAGTGTGTCACCATGCCTGGCCATGATCACATTTTTTTGAAAAAAATATTCTTATTTATGAGAGAGAAGGAGAGAGAGAGTGTATATGGGCACGCTAGGGCTTCATGCTGCTTCAAATGAACTTCTGAGGCATTCACCACTTTGTTTATATGGCTTTATGTGAGTAATGGGAAATAAACCCTGTCATGGTTTGATCCAGGTGTCCCCCACAAACAAATGAATGTGTTCTGATAGATCAATCCTCAGCTGATGGCAGTTTGGATTTTACAACCTCAATGGAGCTGTGTTGTTGGGGTGGGCTTATGGGGTTATAAACCAGCTTCCCCTTGCCAGTATTTGGCACACCTTCCTGCCATTGTTTGCAGTGCTGTGGCAGAGGTGATGTCCACCCTCTGCTCATGCCATCGTTTTCCCTGCCAGGATGGAGTCCATAAGCCAAATAAACCCATTCCTCCATAAGCCAGCCACTTTTGCTTGGGTTCTTTCTGTGCAGCAACTAGGAAGCTGACCACAACAAACCCCAAGGTGGGTTTTATTGCAAGCAAGCACCTTTAACCGCTGAGCCATCTCCCCAATCATAGACTAACCATTCTGAAGGAGCCTCTTTTTTAGTACTTACGGCAGCTTCCTCGGCAGTTGCAGCTGTTTAAAGAGAGTTCTCAAATATTTCCGCGTTAGAGTTGGCCAGTGTAGGGTGATACTGCACGCAGAATACCAGCTCTTTGTTTTGACAGTATATAATCAGATCAATTATCAACAGATACATACCAAAATTCTGAATACATTTTTACACAAAACCAGACTTTTAAATATGAAATAGATCATGAAAATCTAGCAACAGTTTTCAGCCTGCTCTCCTCCCCATGACCTTCGTTCCCCCCCCGTGAGTTTTTCTTTTCCTTCAACATTCCTTTCTCTTTCTTCTCTGCAGTTCAGTTAGTTCATACGAATCTCTGATTATTCTGTCTCAAGGCCAAATCGCAAGCTGGCTTTGGGCCCAGCCAACACCGTCTTTCTATAGGAAAGGCCCTGGAAGGGTTTGCTCAGCAGGTTATGCTTGCAGTATGAGAACCTACTCCAAAAGCCATGGGCTGAATAGCCAACCAAATTAAACAAAGAATACAAAAGCACATCATTGTTAAGGTAAAAAAAAAAACCCATAAATTAAATAAATGTTAAAAAAGAATCCACAGGAAATTCCTTATAACTAAAATTGCTAAACTAAACAAATTTTTCGCCATGCTTTTGACTTTATAATTAAACAGATTAAAGGCAAAATTGGACCAAATTCTTTTCCTCAAAAACTTTGTGTCCACTCTTCACAAATTAATTTTTTCATATGGTATGTTATTCTGCCATTTCCAAAGATTATGGTCTTACAAATTCTAATACAGATGTCTTCAATTATTTGTCTACAAGTTTGGAAATCACAAACCAGCAGATTTGATAGAGATCTTTTGCAATTGTTTTTATTTCAAAATAAAAAATAACTTAGAAACAAATAGCATAAAATTATCATTGAATTCTAGAAAAAGTTCCCATTAAGGCACAATCTAGAATCACGTATTTTTTTCCTTGCAGGGATCTTCCACCCCCCTCCCCCCATGTTTTGCTTATGACTTATTTGTATAAGTGCATTATCTTGATCAGTGTACATCTGTCCTTCCTTGGCTGTCTAACAAGAGGGTGTATATTAGAACCAATAGCATATATAAGCAACAAGGGAGAGTTAATGGATTGACTCAGTGATCACAGGAACAATAGTTCTGCAAAGGCAGATTGAAGAGCAGGGAAATCAATAGCTACTCAGTCCTGGAGGTGAAAGACTCAGAACCAAGGGACCAATGATGCTAACCCCCAGATCAAGACCGAAGTCACGGAAGCTCACTGGATAGTCACTACTGCAAGTCCTATTGAAACACTGAAGAATCTGGAGTCTAGTGTCAGAGGGCAAAGACAGCAGCCAGACCCTCATCTGCTCAAGAGCAGTCCATCTTGTGCAGATGGTGGAACTCAATCTTTGGTTAAGGATCAAATGTGAGAATGTCTCCTACATGCACTTGAACACTTGGCCCCCAGATGACGGTCCTATTTTGGAAGTCAGGCCTAGCTGGTTAATCTAGAGTAACAGAGGTGGGCCTTTAGCCCTGACTTCCAGAGTCTCTTTCCTGATCCATCGAGATGTGAACAACCACCTGAGGATCCTATTGCCTCAGCTATGAGCTGCTCCATGATAGGCTGTATCCCAGCTGTGATAGACTGTATCCTCTGAGGTCAGCTGAAATGAATCTATCATTAAGTTGCTTCTGTCAGGTGTACGGTTGGTCACAGTGATGTAAAAGTAACATACCGTTCTGTCCGTGTGTGTGCGCATGCGCATGCTCTCCCATGTGTGTGGAGGCCAGAGTTTGATGTTGGTTATCATCCTCACTTGTCCTGTACCTTACCTTTTTGTTATTATTTGTGTGTGTGTTTGTGTTTCTGTGTGTTCATGTGCGAGTGGCACGGATGTGGAGGGCAGAGAACAACTTTTGGGTTGTCTCATCTAGGCAGGGTCTCTTGCGATCTTTGCTGTGCTTGCCATGAGCTTCAGGGACATTCTCCTGTCTCCACCTCTTTTCTCACATCAGTGTTTTACAGAAGCCCACCATGGCTCCTGGCTTCCTATCTGGGGTCTGGGGAATCGAAACCGGGCACTCCAGCTTGAGCAGCAAGTACTTTGTCTGCTGGGCCATTTCCCCAGCTCTTCCATCTTATTATTATTAATATTTTTACTTGCAAGGGGAGAGAGAGAGAGAGAGAGAGAGAGAGAGAGAGAGAGAGAGAGAGAGAGAGAGAGAGAGAGAGAGAGCACACCAGGGCTTCTAGCTGCTACAAATGAACTCTAGATGTATGTGTCCCTTTTGTGCACCTGGCTTTACATGGGTACTGGGGAATTGAACTTGGGTCGTTAGATTTTGCCAGTAAGTGCCTTAACTGCTGAGCCATCACTCCAGCCTCCATCTTATTTTTGAGACAGGGTTTTGCTCTCACTGGAGAGCTAAGTGATATAGCCAAAATAGCTAGCCAGTCAGCCCTTCCCCAGCAGTGGGATTATAGATGTAGGCTTTCAAGCTTAGCTTTTATCAGTACTGGGGATTTGAACTCGGGTACTCATGCTTGCATCACAAGTACTTTACTGACTGAGCCATCTCCCCAGCCCTCTCTCTTTGTTCCACTTTTTGACCCATGTAGGTCTTCAGCTGATTGGATGGTGCCCCCCCCATTCTGTGTGGCTCTGTCACATTCAGTTCAGACACACATGCCAATTGTTTCTGGAAACACCCAGAAGTATGCTTTATCAGGTTGTTTTTATTTTCTTCACATTAACAGCTAAGATGAACCATCACACTAACTCTTAAGTTCTCATAATATCTGCTCTTTTTTTCAGTATTTTATTTGCAAGGAGAGAGAGAAAGAGAGAGGGTGGGGAATGGGCATGCCAGGGCCTCCTGCTACTGCAAAGGAACTCCAGATGCATGCATCACTTTGTGCATCTGGCTTTATGTGGGTACTGGGAAATCAAACCCAAGCCATCAGGCTTTGCAAGCAAGTGCCTTTAGCTGCTGAGCATCTATCTCTCCATCCCATGCCTGCACTTCTCTGTTGTGTGCAACCGCATCTTGCAGCAACCAGGTCATCAGGCGCTGACTCTGAAGGGTCTCCATCCAGTGCCAGCATGTGGTCCCCTTGTCACTTTCAGATTCATGTTTTTAAGGATTCCATATTGGAGGAGGCCTGTTGCTAGGAACATGTGACCTGAGAAAGCCATGTGTATTAATCAGGGTTCTCTAGAGGAACAGAACCAACAGAGTGAATTATTGTAAACAAAAAGGGGATTTGTTGGACTAAATCACAGCAGTCCCACAATAGCTGTCTGCAAGCCCAAGAATCAAGGATTCTTCAGAAGTCCCAATCCAGCACTGAAGGCCTAAAGGCTTCCTGGAGAGCCACTGGTCTTCAGTGGAGACTGGAAGGATGAGGAAGCTTCGTTCCAATGCCTACAAAGAGATGCACGACAAGCACCAGCAGCCAGCCAGGCAGGGTGGCAGGGGGATACAGATTTCTTTCCCCTTTATATAGCCTTATGGCAGGGTCTTGAAACCTTATCCAAGACTTAGTGGCTTCCTGAGTCTCTGAAATTTCCTTCCTATACTGCCCTCCCAGGAATGGATGTTCATTTCTAGCTTCTCTGAGGTTCCTTACATCTTGCCCCTTACTGAGAGGCTGCCTTCCTATAAACATCCTCAGAGACCCACTCAAGATAATTAAAAAGATCAAGTTGACAACAAAACCTAGCCATCGAACCATGCTTGGCATTTTAGAAGAGGCATCTACACTGTCTGCAAAAAAAAAAAAAAATACAGCACAGAGAAGTGTTGGAGAGAAGACTGAAGTCATCTGAGGAGTTAGCCATGAAATGGTAGTTCCATTTATTCCCTAACAGGTTTTGTAAGAAGATCCTGTACGTTTCTATGCATTTCAATTCTCATTACCCAATGCTCCAGGATTTAACGGATGCCTGGAAAACCTAGATAGGGATTGTTGAAAGCACTTATGACTAAATAGTAGATCTGAGAAGAGAATTTGCCAGATATTAGCTGTCCTATTATCTAAAAAATATTTAATTTATTTATTTATGAGAGAGAGATGGGGAGGGTGGATAGAAAGAATGGGCTTACCAGGTCCTCTAGCCCTGCAAGCGAGCTGCAGACACACGAGTCACCTTGTGCACCTGGCTCTATATGGGTACTGAGGAATCAAACTTCAGGTCCCTCTGGTCTGCTAAGCCATCTCTCCAGCCCCTGACCTACTATTTTTCAAAAAAAAACCCATTTTTATTTATTTGCAAGCAGAAAGGAGAGAGGAGGGAGAGGGAGAGAGAAAGAGAGAGTGGCAGAGAGAGAGAGAGAGAGAGAGAAAAAAAATAGATATGGGCACTCTAGGGCCTCTTGTCACTGTAAGTGAACCCCAGATGCTTCTATCACTCTGTGCATCTGGCTTGATGTGGATATGGGGAGAATTGAACTCAGACTGTCAGGTCTTGTGAACAAGGCCTTTAACCACTGAGCAATCTCTCCAAGCTTCTGACCTGCTATTTTGTCTCTGATGTGTACTTATGTGAGAGATATTCTGATGAGAGACAATGCAATATTCAATAACTGGTATAGACAATTGCTGGCCTGTGTACTGGCAGCCAGTATTCTCACTGAGGACAAAAACCAGAATATTCTTGGCCATCACTTCTCATAGTTCTAAGTTTAGCTTAGAATGTTTTCTCTGTTACTATTTTTCTGGGTTTAGGAGAAGACAGTAAACAATCAAGGCAAGTTTTGTATTATTACTATCATTATTAGTGTTTGCCTTAGTCATGGGTGAGGAGAGCAATACACTTTTGTCTATTGGCAAATCTGCTTATGAAATTGCTTCTATTATTAAAAGTCAGAATGGTAGAAATTATTCAAGGAAAGAAACGATTGAGCAGATGCCTACAGAGCTATCCCTTAAGTTTCAGTAACAAGTTAGTTTTCCATGTTCTGAGCTTAAATTACAATATTTTCCTCATTAACCCTGAAACGTGGTATAAAAACAGACTGCTCCAGGCATTACTAAGTTAAGGTCAAGCTACTTTCACACCTGAAAATGTAGTTCTCTGGAAACAGAAGCTGTCGAAATCCAGAATGGGTACTATTTATAAACATGGGGCTTGGACTTGGTCAAGTACAGGTCCAGCTGGAGAAACGAGATGGAACTGAGCTGGTGACCTGGATGCTGTGACTTTGATATTGAGACCATCCAAACCACAAGACAGACATCCTGAAAAACAGTCACCTCTGTTATTGTCTGCTTCAGGGAACTGGGTAAGTGGTAGGAAGTGGAGGAAAGAATATAACTCAAGACCAAGAAAGCAAAATAAACTTAAAAGGGAGACAAGATGTTCTAATAGGGCCAAGCAAATGTTATGAGCTAGTTCCTTTATTTCAGCTGTGGGATGGCTGGCTACATTAACTGTAAGCTTACTGTTCAGTTGCCTAAACCTCAGGGCAGCCATGGTTACTGTGAGTTTCTCTTTCAGAACTCATATAGGGTCAATGCTATAAATTGAACCTCAGATACCATGCATGTGATATTCAGAATAGTTTTCTTAGGCATTTTCATTTATTTCAAAATTAGGGAATATATATTTATTTCCCTGACGATGGACAATATGGCAAGTATAGAATGACAACAGGCAAGTTCATCACCCCTGTCTAGAGTTCTGATCGTTACGGTGAGTAGTCATGAGCCTCTGACCACCACTGACCTCTTAAGATGTGGCTAGTGACCCGAGGAACTGACATTTTAATCAAACAGTTCATTTTTACCTTCGATGGGGCTCTAAGCAACTAGCTTTCTCCCCCTGCCTTCCTCTTCTCTCTTTCCCTCTCCCTCAGCCTCCGAGAGCTGGGATTACAAGTGTATACCAACATGCAGGCTCTATGGGCTCAGTCTAACACTCTGTCAAAAGGGCTTCCATTTGCAATTCAATTTTAAAACCTTCTCCACCTCACTGAGGTAGGGTCTCACTCTAGCCCAGGCTGCCCTGAACTTCACTATGTAATTTCAGAGTGGCCTCAAACCCAGGGCAATGCTTCTACCTCTGCCTCCTGAGTGCTGGGATTAAAGGCATGAGCCACCATGCCTGATTTAAAACCCTTTTTAAAATATAAAAGACAAAAACCTATACTTCTAAGTACCAGTAGGAACCCAACCCAGACAAAAAATATAAAAATCATGCCTCAAAAGTTTCCCATTTATGACCCTTTCTGAGGGCTTCTTCCTCCTTTTTCTTCAAAAATCAACATCTTTACTGCTAATATCGCAAACTAATTGTTTTACGTAAACAGAATAAGAGTGTTCATTCCATTATTTATGGCTTGTCTGTTTGAATGTTGTGGTTATAGATAAGGCCATTTTCACAAATGTATAGGAATTTAACATATATATACATATATATATACTGTTTCTCATGAACATTTAAAATATTTTTATTTTTTATTTGCAAGCAGAGAGAGAATGAGAATGAATGAATGAATGAATGAATGAATGAATATAGGCATGCCCAGGGCCTTCCACCATTGGAAACAAATTCCAGATGTATGTGTTACTCTGTGCATCTGGCTTTGCAAGTATACTTGGAAGTTGAACCCAGACCATCAGGCCTTGCAAGTTAAGTGCCCTTAACTGCTGAGCCATCTCTCCAGCCCTTTGTGAACATTTTGACCAGTTCAAGTTTAACAATGCTTTGAATATTTAAAAACATTTTGGTGCACACATTCTGTAGGATCTATCGCTAAGAGTGGAGCTGCTGGATAATACAGCACACCTAATTTTAGAAGATATTGCCAGTTTTCCAAAGTAGTTGTGAGAATTTACAACCCCACAGTGCATGACATAGATATTTTAAAGCATTGTATTTAATATTATCAGTCACTTTAGGTTATTGTTTCTATGAATGGCTAATTTGTTATTGTGGATTTGTTTATATTTCTTAATGCTTGGTTCAGCACCTTTTTATGTAAGTCTGGCACTTGGGAGACTGAGGCAGGAATTTGAGGCTAGCCTAGGCTAATTATAGCAAAAAAAAATTAGAGCAAGACCCTGCCTCAAAATAATAAAAAATAAATAAAGGGAAAACGCTGTTGTCTTTTGAGGTGCTTGCTTACATCTTATGTTCATTTTTCAGTGGATTGCTGAAAACTGATTTGTAGCAATTTCTTTATATATTCATTTCTTTATATACTCATTTATTTAAATAACTATCTTTTATTTGTGGCTTTTTAAATAAATATTTTTATTTACTTGCAAGCAGAGAGAGATAGAGAAAAGACAGAGAGAATGGGTGCACTAGGACCTCTAGCCACTGCGAGCAAACTCTAGGTAGCATGGGCCACTTTGGCATCTGACATTATCATGGGTACTGGGGAATTGATCCTGGGTCGTTAGACTTTGCAGGCAAGTGCCTTGACCACTGAGCAAACTCTCCATCCCCTGTGGCTGTTTTGTTTTTCTTTCTTTTTCTTTTCATTCTTGTGTCTTTGTTGAACAGAAGTTCTCCTTCCTTCTCTTCTTTTTGGAGACAGGTCTTGCTGTGTATCCTCAGCTGGCCTCAAACATATAATCCTCCATTTAGTCTCCTGAATGTTGCTGGAGTTACAGGCATGCACCACCATGCCTGGCTGTCAGTGTACCTTCTCATTGTTTGTCTTCATAAAAAGATTTTTATGAAGGGAAATTTTTCTTCTCCATTATAAAGATATGATATCCTACAATGCTAGAAATGTTTTCAGTATACACATATACTTTACTCCAGAAGTTGGGATTCCAGGCATGGATCTTTGTGCCTGGCTACAAATGTTATTTTGTTTTGCAGTTTAGATTTATAATCCACCTGAAATATATTTTGTATAGTGTGAATCAAGGAATAAGTTTCTTTTATTTTACCCGATTATGCAATTGCCTCATTAAATTTTGTTAATTTTCAGACTGCTCCAAAGTGCTACCTACCAGTGTCTAAGGTGACTCATAATTTGCTTGTGACTTTCCCATTTTCAGCTCTGAAAGTTCTGTCCTGGGAATAGCCCAAGTCTTCATCGAACTGGGGTGGATGGATGGTGTGGTAGTTTTGAACAGATGTCCCCCAAAAGAATCAAAGGTTTATTATAATTGTGAATTGTCTCCAGGTCTCTGGTTGGAGGTGTCACTTTGGCCTGGCCTCCTGAGGTCTAGCCCTGAGGTATTTCAAATTAGATGCAAAATACTAGGGATACATATGCAAAAGAGCAGCCAGAACCCAAGTCTGGCAGTTTTGCTATTTGTGAGCTACAGTGTTACAGTGTGCTTGCTTGCTTGCTTCTGTGAAAGGGGGCCAGCCTTTTTCCTTAACTTCCCCTGGGTCTGTTACTTCAATAAATACTTTCCTCCCCCAAATTGTGCCTGGCTTGGAGATTCACCCCAGCAGCGTGTGGCTGACTACGACAGATGGTCACCTCATGTTGGTCATAAATCATGTATGCATGTAAGCATGGGTCTCTGTCATGGTTTGATCCAGGTGTCCCCCACAAACAAATGAATGTATTCTGAATGCTCGATCCCCAGCTGATGGCAGTTTGGGTTTTACAACCTTGCTGGAGCTGTGTTGTTGGGGGCGGGCTTATGGGGTTACAAATCAGCTTTCCCTTGCCAGTGTTTGGCACACCTTTCTGCCATTGTTTGCAGTGCTGTGGCAGAGGTGATATCCACCCCTCTGCTCATGCCATTGTTTTCCCTGCCAGGATGGTGTTTCCCCTTGAGTTGAAAAGCCAAATAAACCCATTCTTCCACAAGCCGCTTGTGTTTGGGTTCTTTCTGCACAGCAACTAGAAAGCTGACTTCAAGTCTCCTTTCAAATTACCTTTTAAAACCAGAATAAGCCAACCATGTCAATTCTTGCCTTCTTTTGCCAAGAGGATTAGCTGGTTTTACAAATTTCCAGGTTAGAATCAGCTCAATTAATGCAAAAAGACTTCAAAGATTGAAAAACTGCATTGATGGTTGTGGAAAATTAGGTGTAGTATTAAATTTTCCTTCCAAGTCCTGATTTATGTACATTGTTAATCTTCTGAAAAAGTTTTGTTATTCTGGGTGATCATGTTTTCTAAATATATTTCTATTTTACTCTGAGTTTTTTGTTACTAGATTGTTCTTTCCCTGAGGTAGGGAAACTGAATTTTTTATACTAGAACTTTTTTCTTTTTTGAGGTAGGGTCTGGCTCTAGCCTAGGCTGACCTGGAATTCACTACATAGTCTCAGGCTGACCTTGAGACTCCTACCTCTGCCTCCCAAGTGCTGGGATTAAAGGCATGCACTACCGCACCCAGTTTAGAAATATTTTAAAATTTAAAATTATTTTCTATTATTTGCCCTTGCTGTTATAGATTTTCTCTTAAATTTTGCTAGGAAGCTTGCTAAACTGATACATTCTGCAACATTGCAAGTTAAATACTTTCATGTAAACTATCTTGGATTTTTTTCTTATGCACAGTGGACTGGCTCAGAGGCTGTTGCTTGTCCAGTCCTGCATATTTCCTATTTATTCTTCTTTTCCTGGGAGCCTGTCTGTGTAGTGTCTGCCTGATACAGGATGGATGCAGCAGGAAGTCCACATGGATGCTCATGGGCACAAGAAGACTGGTGTTTTCCAAAGCTACACTGTGTTCCTGGATATTCTGGAAATTGAATCCATGGTGCCATACTCAACACCAGCATTCTTCCCCCCCCCCATTTGTATAGGTCCAAGCAGCCATCTGGTATCATTATCTTTCAGCCTAAAGAATTTTTGGGCTTAGTGGGTGAAAATTCAAAAACATCAACTCTTGGCTCTTCCATTTCTCTCTTCAATTGTGTTTATGTTTTTCTTTACATTGTACGTTAAGTTCCTAGGTTGCAATTTTCCTTCTTTCCAATATGTTTTGGAGCTGACTGTTAAGATTTGTTTTTAACTGGGATAAGAATTACCTTTCCCTCTGTCTTTGAATGTTTGGTATTTGTTGTAGTCAGCCACACACCCTGGGATGAATCTCCACACCAGGCACAGTTTTGGGAAGAAAGTATTTATTAAAGTAACAGATTCAGGGGAAGTTTAATAATGAAGAAAAAGGCTGGCCCTCTTTCACAGAACCAAGCAGAGAGAGAAAAACCCATCACCTCCAGCCAGCACACTCCAACTCCAACTAACAAAACAGCAGGATTGCCAGACTTCAGCTCCAACTGCTCTTTACATATAGTATCACTAGAATTTTATATCCACCTTAGAAATACCCCAGGAGGCCAGGCTATGGGGACACCTCCTTCAGCCAGGAGGCTGGAGACAAATCTTTAATACACTTTTTTATCTATTGGGGGACATTCAGTCAAACTACCACAGTATTAAAAAAAATTTTTTTTTCAGGCTGGGGATGGCACAGAGGTTAAAGGAACTTGCTTGCAAAGCCTGTCAGCTCTGGTTTGATTCCCAAGTACTCACGGAAAGCCAGATGCATAAAGTGGTGCATGCCTCTGGAGTTCATTTCCAGGAGGTCCTTTCTTGCTTATTCTCCCTCCCCCACCTTCAAATAATAATTTGCATGTGTGTCTGCACACATGCAGGGCTACCCGGGTCTCTTGCTGCTCCAAATGACTTATGTAATTTGAAAGGAGACCCATGCTTGCAAATAAAATTTATTAAAACAGGGAGGGGCTGGAGAGATGTCTCAGTGGTTAAAGGTGCTTGCTTGCTTTTAAAGCCTTACAGCCCAGGTTCAATTTCCCAGTACTCACGTAAATCCAGATGCACAAAGTGGCACATGTGTTGGGTTTGTTTGCAGTGGCAGGAGGCTCACCCATACTGTCTCTTTCTCAAATAAATGAAACTACTTTAAAAAAATAGGGAGAAGAAAGTAGGGTGAAGAGAATTATGTGACACTGAGACCCACCTAAGCTCCAGACACATCTGGATGAAAAAGGAAATGTGAAAGTCCAGCATGGCTGAGGGAGAAGAGAACCGATTGTAAGGCTTCACTAACGTGTCTGCTTAGCTCTTTGCTCTTTTCTTCTGTTACTACTCCAGAATGGAGGAGTAATTTTGACACTGATTAAAAATCCTGGATGATGGGCTGGTGAGATGGCTTAGCGGTTAAGGCATTTGCCTGCAAAGCAGAAGGGCCCAAGTTCAATTCCCCAGCACCCACGTAAAGCCAGATGCACAAGGTGTCTGGAGTTCATTTGCAGTGGCTGGAGGCTCTGGCATGTCCATTCTCTTTCTCTCTCACATAAATAAACAAATCTTGGTTGACAGATGCACAGAGTGGTACATGTATCTGGAGTTCCTTTGTAGTGGCAGGAGGCCCTAGTGTGCCCATACTGTCAAATAAATATTCAATATATTTTCACTAGCTCCATGACACTGAACAAGTTCTTCAATCCCATAGGTCAGGGAGGGTGTGGGTCTGAACCCACTTACTGAGCTAATAGGAGGTAAAGACGTAAATATACCTGCCACTGAAGAACATCATTTCAGTCTCCTTAGATAAAAGGCCTAGTTAGAAAGCTCCCTTTCTGGCCTAATTCTCAACCCAGGCTTCACATTAAAATCACATCCTCAAATAATGATGCCCAGGGCCCACATCATTTAGTTGGTCTGGAGTAGGCCAGAAAAATGGTGTTATTTGTAAAGAGCTTTTCACGTGATTTTAACATGAGTGCCACGTAAAAAAACCCCTGCTGGTTTGGCTACCGTAAGCTAACCTTTTCACCCCTCTGAAATCAAAGTAGAGTGTGTGTATCTTAAACCCCCCCCCCCCCAAGCAAAACATACCTATGGAGAAAAACAACCTCAAGCCATAACAGACACTGATGAGAGCTGGCAATCCACTTGGCTGACTTCTTAGATTCTATTTTTAATGCTAAATCCACACTGGTTATGTAACATTGGGGCTAAAGGTTTTACATAACAACTTTTTGAGTTTCTGAAACTGGTTCATTTTATAAAAATCTTGATTCTCCTTTCCTTGAAAAAGATTTCTATAGCAACTTATTTTTTATACAGGCAAGTTACAGTTTAACAAGCTCTTTTTAATGCACTATTTACTTTGAATCCTTATTTTTCTAAAATCCTCCATTCATCCTGAAGTTCATTCACTTCCAAAACAGGACTCTGTACAAAAATGAACCTAGCAAAATAAGATATGACAGCCTGCCAACTGCTGGGGACACACGGGACACGTTCTATCTTGGGAACTAATTCTTGGTGTTGTCCAGAGGACCCTGTGCATGTCAGTCCTCGCCGTCCACTGTGCTTGAGGCAGGGTCCCTGACGTTCACTACTGCCTTTGCCAGGCTGGCTTGTAAGCTTCTGGAAGATTCTTCTGTCCCTGCTTCCCTTCTCAGCATGCCTGAACAGTGTGTGCTTTATCCACGGAGCCATATATGTCTCCCTAGACATTATATTTTTAAGCCTTGAGATACCTTTTAATTAAAATTTCCTTATTATACTGAAACTTAAGTTATAGGACATTATTTATGATATATAATTACTCTCCCAGTTATTAGAAATCTAAACAGTAGTAATAAAATACTTTGTATGGTAAACGAAGCATAGCATTCTTGAGACATCGAAATGCACAGTATCACTTCTCTGAAACACTTAGAAATGCTCTCAGCACAGAGAACTTTCTGGAAAATATGCAGCTGGAATGGAGAACACATCAAAATGGAGACTTCCAGGAACTGATTATTTTGCCCCTCGTACTGTGCTGGGAACAGAATGAGCATCCTATCTCCATTTTCAAGAGGAGAGAATTAAAGAGGCAGCATATGAAAACATCACAAAAAGCCCAGTATTAAACAGGAAAATGGTAGACTTAAGGTTTTTCTTTTCAGATAAGCTGTTTGAACCTGTCAAGGATCCCCCAAACCTCTAAGACAGCATGAGGGACTTTATCTCCACATGGAAGGACATGAATGGCAGAGGTAGACAAGTCCTATAGCTCCTGTTTCTCTGACTATTCAGGCTGAAGCAGCTCCTTCCAGTCTGAGTGGAGAATGAGCCCGAATCCTTTCTTCAGCTTTGGATGTAAATGTGAGGAGCTAGGTTTGCTGCTGTGCCTACTAGTGGATGTAGAAGGGCTTCCTGGACTATGTCCTGTCTCCTTCCTTGCATAAGTCTCTGGGGGAAAATGTACTTTCTCAATGTATCAACAAATGTCTTTCAAAGGAATTGACTTAGATTTCCCTTGACACTTTTGCTCCTAGTGAAACCTAATGTGTCCTCCTTAGAAGCAAGGGTCAACCTGTTTCAACTGCCCAGCTTGGAGAAAGAGTGACAGCGTTCTAGCCAGCCTTTAGCACCACAACTCCTAACAACGTTACAAGAAGCAGAGGAAAGTGCAAAGGCTGGCAATATAGGAGGAAGAAAAGACATAACAGAGCAATTAAATAATGCGTGTGAGAATCAGAACAGCTCTAAGTATTACCTTTTTTTTAAAACAAAGTTCAGTTGGATGGGTTTTGAATAAATTTTCTTATTCAGATTCCAAATGTAATAAACTAACTCACCAAGTAATCAGTATAATGTTTAATCTTAAAAGAAAGCCTTTAACTTTAAGTCCTTGGTATTATCAAGTTATAAGTTGAATTGAATTGCTTCTCGGCCTTTTGGCTAAGATCAAGTGAAGTTAGAAGTTGAATTGAATAGTCCTAGTATTATTATGTAATTAGAATTTAATCTTTGTCATTTAGAAAATTCAACAACTATAATACTGACACATCTTTGAAGTATTTGCTATTCCAAGATAAAACTGTGGGGGCTTATTGTCTTCATGGAAGTTCTTGGAAGCACCTTACCCCAATATTAATCTAAGTGTTAAGTGACTTTAATCTAGTTCATTAAGCGCTAACCCTGGTTGTAGATCACTGTGCAGTCAGTGGTAACTTGAGCACAATACAAACTGAAACATGAATCTCAATTAAGTCTGTAAAGCTCTTCCGATTTCCCCCCAGTCTGCTTTCATGATCTTCCTGGAGACTGGAAACAAGTTAGGAGTGGGGAGTGGAAAGAAGAGCTGTTTTTTACCACTGCCCCCAAAGCTTGGGAAGAGATAAGCCCCAACCACCAAAGGACATTATTTCCTTAAAACACTTCCAAAATAAACAAGACCACTCTTCAGAATAACGTACCTTCAGGTGGGAGAAGATTTGCGGTAACTCCTGAGTACTATATAGTCAAGACACATGAGAACTGATGTGTCCTGGCCAAGGGAAGACTCATGGGGTAGTAGTGATGGGGTCTGGCATTTTAATATTCATATGAAACTATGAAGTAGAAACAATTATGTAAGCTAAATCTCTCAAGCAAAGCAAAAAAAAAAATTCCCAAATTCACAACTCTAAAAATGTAATTATATTTAATGATTTGAATATTAAGTAACAAAGCAACTGAGATTTTTTTCTCAACTAGCTTCATTTCCTCTCAGTTTTTCTAAGAGTTAAAAATGTACTGTTACAATTACTGATTTAGAACCATCAAATTTTACTTCTGAAAAATCTAATACCTTTTAAAAAGTTATAATTTTAATGTTAGCACAAAAATTACTTCCTAACATTTCATTTTTTAAAAAACTTCTCTGCATCCAGATACCTAATTTTGAATTACAGTACTGCAAGGCACATACAGAACTCACCTCCTTCCAAACACAAAGATCTACTCCCTGACAGAATTTTAAAATCCTTAAACAATTAGAAATCCCACAGAGTTAGCAACTTTCAGGTGAAAACACTGGTTGCACTTATAGGATCATGCACTTTTCTTAGAAATGAATCCATCACATCTGTACAAATAATCACAGCGATGTTAAGAGAGCACTATAAGATAGTTTGGGAAATCTGTTATTGCCTTCACTAGAGACACATCACCCATGGTTTTCAAAGATCTGGATTGAATACTGTGGTAATTCTACCACACACAGGATGTTCTTTACTTTTCAACATTATCGTGTGTTATCTCTAGCATCAGTTCCTTTACAAAGAATGCTAAATGAATTTTATTTTTTGTTCAGTAGGACTGAAGAGAAATCATTTAAATGCTTCTACCAAATTTAATGTAGCTTAATTAGGGACCAGATACATTTCTTTCCTTTGAAAATTTTTGGTCAAGCATGTCTAACCACAAATGCAAATGGAACTTTTTAAGAGGTAGATTTTTTTTCCATGATGCATTTTGTCAAGAAAATAAAAGCAATCACTGAGTGTGTTTTCTTAAAGTATCAGGGTCTAATAAGAAGAAAAATAGTAGCTGTGGTATGTTACAATCTGACATGTAACAGCCATAGTCCTGGTGTTTTGTGATCAAGTGCATTTTGGACTCAGGATCAAAATACGAGTCTGCCAATGGTATTAAATCCTCCTCCACCCCCTCCGCCAGTTGGTCCACAGCTTCCTGGTGGGTCATTGTCATCAAATCCATTAGGCCGAAATGAACAGGAGGCAGATGCAGCTTGTAAGGCCCGGGCTCGAGCATTCAACTCTTGTTCCTAAAATTGAAATAATTTTATGAAGATAAAATGTTAAAAATATGTCACACATATGAATATTCTAAAACTGCCATAATCTTAAAGTATCCTTCAAATTTCAGTTACTTAAAAAATATTGGCATTGATCTTTACCAAATCCTACTGAAGTACATAAATCTTCCAGACAAGCAAGGCAGAGACAGCAAATTCCTCAGACAAACTCTAGTGACTGACCCATCCCAAAGCCATCTCAGTATCCCACTTTATAATGCAGGACAGCAAAGCCCATACAACACAAAATGCCTCCACAGAAAACATCAGAGCTCCCACAGAACTCTAATACCACAGAATGGAGGCCATCATGGTGGATTATCTACTCTCCATCAACTGATGCTGTTGTTAAGTGGATAATTACGGCAAGTTCCAAGTCACAAAAGAAGCCTAAAGTTTTCTTCCCTACCATTTCCTTAGGCTTTCTCTCAATTGACAGCAAGGCAGACCATGGGAAACACTGATAAGTGACATGCAGCCTGTCTCCTTCCAGTAGTACCTAGAACTTTCCCTACCAGATCACTGCATCTTTCACCAGGGTGAAAGTCACAGTCATCTATATGCAAGCACCTATCGGGTGCTCAACACACACTGGTTTTACAGTAGAACATTATAGTCACTGAGTGTCAAAAGGAGCAAATGTTAAGTAAGCAATGGTAAATTCATGTGATGGGTATACAATTGGATTCTACAAGAGAACGGCTGCTCCTGTTCAAATACCATGTGACTGGGAGGTCATGGGATAAACTACAAAGCATTTAGATTCAGGTTGCGTTCCAAGTAGTGTGGTGGCTCTAATGCTTAAGTTCAGCCACAGACACGGAGTTCTCTCATCTGATAGTATCTTAACTTAATCACAGACAATCTGCTTGAAAGTCAAGATTGCACTGGGTCTTATACCTCTTATACTACAGATATTTTCAGCTTCAACTTAACCCTTGGCTCCACACTCAACTCTCATCTTTAAAAATCATGGTAATAACTGAGGGGACTGAGCAGAAGAGGGGGCAGAAAGATTGTAAGAGCCATGGTGGGGGAGAATATCCAGAGACATGCCCCCCCCCCAGTAACAACATACAAAGGGGGGTGGAACCAGGTTGACTCCTAGGCTATCCATAACCCCCTACCCCATGGACTGATCCAGTTTGTCCATGGAGGAGGATACCCAGCTGATTGGGGACAGGGAAGAGAGGAATCGGGCAACTGAGGACACCAACACATTATTTGCTCATTCAGTGTATGTAAATATGGATAGGAAAGATATATTTAAAAAAACATGGTGATTTTTAACCAGTGCTTACATGGCACAAAACAAAGAAATTGATGATTTAAAATTCGGTCCTAATGGCCCAATTATAATTATTTTTTACTCTTTTACAGGTTTTCTGACTTAAAAAAAATGTTTTATTTCTTGCAAGCAGATGGGTGTGCCAGGGCCTCCAGCTGCTGCAAACTGCAGATACATTGCCGGTTTGTGCATCTGGCTTTACATGGTCAATGGGGAATTGAACCTGGGTTCTTGAGGCTTTTGTAGGCCAGCACCTTAACCACTGAGCCATCTCTCCAGTCCCAGGTTTTGATGTTTAAGCCTAATACTTGCATGCACCATCACACCTTGTTCTGGTTCTTCTTGTCAATAGCAAGTTGGAAAATTTCAAATAAAAATACTTTCAGCAAGACCTTTATTAATTTTAAAGGAAACAAAATAATTTTTTGAAAAGTTTATTCAAGGTTGAATTCATCTCGTATGAAGCTTTTATTCCATTACTTCTCCTTCTTAATTGTTCTATCATACCTTTTGCACAGTTGCCCTTTTTTGCATCTCTTTACATCTTTTAGTATTCTGTCTTATTCATCTAAATGGCATTACCTGTTGTTTAGCACTTTCCACAAATAGCTAAAGTTATATTCCCAGCTTACCTGCAAATACAGCTTGTTGTCTTTTGTTATGGCATCCATGAGTTCTTTCTGTAGAGGTGGGTCTCCATTGATCCAGAGTCCATTGGTTGAATTACTTCCACTTAACCCATTAGTACTGTTCTGTTTTTTATACAAAAGCACATAAGCTGTGTCTTTTGGAAACCTACTTGTAATTTTCTGGACTGACTGAAATGAAGTAAACGTCACTCTGCTATCATTAAACAAAAACCATTCTTTTGACATTTCCTTATTTTCCAGATCCTGTTCCATAATTGCGCTGGGACTCTCTCCTAGTAAATGACTATGGGAAGGTGCTACCACCAGACTTTCAGGCTGGGGGCACATCTGGTAGGAAGACCCTGTGCCGGTGATGTTTCTGGCATAAGAATAGTAATGTCCACTTTCAGAGGACACACCCGAATGAACAACGACAGCACTTAGTAAGTAGGGCACCAATCTGGGGCAGAAAGCATCTTCAGTTGCAGAAGACTTTAATTTTTTAGCTAAGTTTTCATTCATATCAGTGAAGTCGACATCTATAGACCAACTTTCTGACAATGAAGAGAAGGAATTAGTTCTTTTAACTGGCAACTCCAAAACCAGTGGCAGTGAAACATTGTCTAGAATTTTCCTTCTCACATGATACTTCTGATCGTATGAGAATCTCAGGAGCGTAAGAATAAGGTATTCAGGTTCCTCCGTGATTTGCATAGTTTTCTCAGCATTTTGCAGAGAGGCACAGTTTTCACAATAATATTGGTTGTCACCAGTAAGAATCTCTGGAGCCAAAAAATAATTTAGTAAGTCAGTTACTGAAGGGGTGGGATCACCTCCTGGTTTCTGAGGTACATCTTGACTGATGAGATTGTTGGCAGATTCACCAGGGATCGAATCTGTGTTTTCAGTACAGTGAAGCTCATCAGGAGGACAGCCTATTGTTCTTTCATTCACCAGTGAGTCACAGACAAAGGCAGCTGCTGCTGGATTATAAACTATGGGCTCCTCGGAAGGGCCAGGGACACTGGTTTGCATGAGGCCACCCTCCTTCACATTGGGTAATGAGGCTGGATCTCGTACAGACAAGTCTTCTGCAGAAGTGGGAGGACAGAAGGCCAGAGAGAGATCTGTGAAAGCCTCCACTTTCTGGGAGGTACTCCTGCAGTTCAAGCAACATATGTGAGTGCGTAGCTTTCCTCCAAACATTCTCTCGATCAAAGTCTTCTCACTGCCACTTGTGCAGGGGGCCTCTGCTGGTAGAGCTGCCTTACTGGCTACTTCCTGTAAAGTGGAGTCACTTCCCCTCAGGCCTTCAGATGGCTTGTGTGAGGACTGAACTCTCAAGATCTTTTCTTCTTCATGAAGTCTGTTAAGAGATTATATCACATATAGTTAAGTTTAAATGTCATTTACATTTGAAAATACTTGTGGTTTATAAAAGCAAGCAATTTTACCAAGCATAACGCTTAACTTAAAAAAATCAGGGGGCTGGAGAGATGGCTTGGCAGATAAGGTGCTTGCCTGCAAAGCCTAATGACCCAGTACCCACGTAAAGCCAGATGCACAAGGTGGCACATGCATCTGGAGTTCCTTTGCAAGTGGCTAGAGGCCTTGGCATGCTCATTCTCTCTCTCTATCTGCCTCTTTCTCTCAAATAAAATAAATAAATAAATAAATATCAGGTTTTCTTAATCAAGATTACTACTGAGCAGAGGATCTAGAAAAAAGTGATTAATACTACTTTAGATTATCATTTCACATTCTTTATATGTTAGTATATGCAATTTTTTAAATGAAAAAGCTTGTATTTCCTAAAATCAAAGCTCTTAGTGGTAAGAAGGGCACTGCTTCAGGTTTTGTAAGCACATCTGGCTTCATAGAACTATGTGAAACAAAGCTGGCCTCCCACAGACATGTCGATGGGAAAGAGACCTCACAGTTTCCTGAGTGTTTTGGGAACCCTTAGGAATCCTCCCTCCTATTATATTTTGACAACAGCTAGACTAAGATCATCCCCAAAAGAAACCAAAATAAAAACAAAAGAAAACTTAAAAATATACAGTAATTGCAAGAGTATTTTAAAGACCAAAACGTTTAAAATATGCTTTGAAAACTCAAAAAGATATTAGGTAGAAAATAGTGCTATGAGAAGACACAATTCAAATTCCAAGTTTTAAGTATGTTTTACCTGTCTAGCAGAAACCTGAGGTATTCAGAACAATCTTGCTGTGATCTGGGAGTAAACCAAGGAGGTCTGGAAGCTTCAAAGAATATCCGAGGTGCATATGCTTCCCTCTTGATGGCAGTAAAGAAAATAGAAAATACAAGGAATAACTGTTACAGCATGAACTATATGTTTTATAAGAACCACTCAAAATTAACAGAGCACTTGTTTTTACTAAAAGGTGCCAAACATGGGGGCAACTAAGAGGCAAATAAAATTAGTTTAAAATAAATTTAGTTAACCTTTAGTCACAACTTCTCATATTTGCAGAGGAGAACTGAGACCCAGAAACACTATAGGACTTTCCCAAGGTCATATAGCTAAATGAACAGCAGGAGGGATTCCATTAATTTTTTTTTTTTTTGGTTTTTTGAGGTAGGGGCTCACTCTAGTCCAGGCTGACCTGGAATTCACTATGTAGTCTCAGGGTGGCCTGGAATTTATGGTGAACCTCCTACCTCTGCTGGGATTAAAGGCGTGTATCACCACGCCCAGCACCATTTCTCTTGATAGTGCTCTTGGTGCTTATTCCTCTGAGTCACCCATATGTAAAAAAGGTATGTTAATGAAAATATGTGTAGATAAAGTAAGAAGAGGATTATTTTACAGAGCCATGCACATTTACTTTAGCTGATATGAGTACATGTCACACATGTGTATACTGTTTAAAGACCTTGCTAATTTTCTTTCCTCTCTCTGATCATGGACTGTCAAGTCATCTGGGTGCAAATCCTAGACTTTGTCACAAAAAGGAACTGAGCAGGCATATGAAAAGATGTGTTTATTACCAGAAAATCTGGAATTCTCTTGGTCCTTTTGAGAATCTGTGGTATTAATAGTTTCCTTCTCAGTAAAAGAACATTTTAGACAAATTAGGGTTGATCAGTTATAGCACTGAAGGAGAAAGTTCAGTATACTAGTTGAGAGACAATTTTAAGTTTGTTGTTCTCAGAGTGGATATATTTTATACCTGATAGATTGAGAAAACAAATGATTCAGCAGATGGGCTAGAAACTGTTAACACTAGCTTTTAAGTGAAATCGACTAACTTCAAATAATCCCTGCTGTTCTGCTATCAGAGCCTGCAACTAGAACCAAAGTTTAATTAGACTTTCTGGTTAATCTCTTTCTTTTCCTGAAAGCAGGGAAACCCTAAGGTTTTCTTTCCTAATAGCTCTGACTTACGAATATTTTATATATATATGTATATATATGTATATATATCTGTGAAAATATGCACACATATGTACAATATTGTAAATCTAGACTAGCGAGAAATGAAATACAGAAATAAAACTACCGGGAAACAACGGGAAAGGGAGGGGAATGTTTATAACAAAATTCCCTCAGTATATTACTACCCATAAGCCACTATCATCGTTCAATCCTGTTTTGGTTCTTTCCATTTCAGAAAGGACAGCAGCTCACCCCACCAGCCCTTGGTGCTGACGGCAGCAGGCACCTGGAGTGCAAAGCCAGCTAGCTTCTCAGCTATCTATCTAGTGAGCTCAAGGCTAGCCTGAACTCTGTCTCAAATACCCAAAATAAATCACACTTGAGATACAGTTCTCAGATTGTAAGCTTGTCGTTGGGGAGCAAGGCCTTCCCATCGATATGATACCATCAATTCTGAATCTTTCCTCTCTTCTGGCCCTAATTACTACTTCTTCAGATCTCTCTAAAAGACAATGGCAGTTAATATTAAAAAAATCAAAACAGATAATAACAATATATGTTATATATAAGTGATAATATTACTTATGTGAATGTCAAAACCTAACCTATAAATTCCTTGGAAATGGGCTTCCCCTTTATCTTATCCTATCTTTATCTTATAGTAGCTCAAGAAAGTTTGTTGTACGCTGGGCCAAAGATAGCATCTTCAACAAATGGTGCTGGAGGAATTGGATAAACACGTGTAAAAAAATGAAATTAGACCCACTCCTTTCACCATGCACAAAAATCAACTCCAAATGGATCAGAAATCTTAATATAAACCTGGTAACCCTGAACACCCTGGAAGAAAAAATAGGAGGAACTCTGCATGAAATAGGAGTGGGAAAAAATTTCCTGAGCAAATCTCCAGCAGCCCAGGAAATACGACAAACACTTAACCAATGGGACCTGTTCAGGCTCAGAAGCTTCTGTACAGACAAACAAACCACACTCAGAGCCAATAGACCCCCTTCAAATTGGGAA
>PVHP010028255.1:0-23264 GCA_004024765.1 Zapus hudsonius | reverse complement strand
TAGAGATTGATGGTGCCCTGTTTGTCTTAAATCTTGTATTGGTCAATCTGTTTTTGCTGTGCCTCATGTTTTGCATTGTGAATGTTCTGTGCCATTATGGGTTTATTTTTGGTATTATGGCTCAGTTGAAAGCTGCGGGAACTTAAGAGTTGAGCTGAATGCATTGTATTTACATCATGTATGATTATTAGTTTGTGGGAGCCAGGGGCGGACTGTCATGGTTTGATCCAGGTGTCCCCCACAAACAAATGAATGTGTTCTGATAGATCTATCCTCAGCTGATGGCAGTTTGGGTTTTACAACCTTGATGAAGCTGTGTTGTTGGGGGCGAGCTTATGGGGTTATAAGCCAGCTTCCCCTTGCCAGTGTTTGGCACACCTTCCTGCCGCTGTTTGCAGTGCTGTGGCAGAGGTGATGTCCAGCCCTCTGCTCATGCCATCGTTTTCCCTGCCAGGATGGAGTCTCCCCTCGAGTCTGTAAGCCAAATAAACCCATTCCTCTACAAGCCGCTTTTGTTTGGGTTCTTTCTGGGCAGCAACTAGAAAGCTGACCGCAACAATTAGTTTATAAATTGTTTTCAGAAAGAGGTGTAAATGATTTCTTGCTAGCTAAACAGAATCTCCAGTACACCCATTTATAGCCCTGTGAGATATTAACTAATATAGTAGTCTTACTCTAATTCTTTAAAGGAAGCTTATATTTTCCTAAATACACAATGTTTGTTACTGCTTGTTTTCCTCACAAATTGAATAGTCTTTGGCACATGTTTTTGTTTGTAGAAGACTTCTCTCTTTGAAAATCATAGTTTAACACCTGGATATGGTTTCAAAACCGAAATTCTATCAACATTAGACTAAACAGTAGAAAAGATGAAGCTCTAGATATAAACATTTAGATTTGAATCCTAATAACCTGCAGAATTAAAAAAAAATTAGAAGAGTTTTAGACTTAAGAAAAGTTGTAAAGATTGCCTACACACAGTTTCCTTCACTAATTAGTTCCTTATATTACCATGAGACATTGGGTACCATGGGGGAAACAATGATAGCACAATAATCTTAACTGACTCCAAACCTTATTCAAATGTCATGGCTTCCCCCCATTCCCCGAGCCTTTTTCTATTGCAGCCTCTCATTCTGACACTGTCCTGCATTGTGCCCTCATTTTCCTCAGGGTCTGCTATATTCCAGTTTCTCAGGTTTGCCATTTTGGTGGTTGTCATAGTCAGCTACACATCGCTGGGATAAATCTCCAAACCAGGCACAATTTGGGGGAGGAAAGTATTTATTAACCCTTGAGAAGTTAAGGAAAAAAGGCTGGCCCCCTTTCACAGATCCAAGCAGAGACAGAGACAGCACCTCCAGAAGCCAGCAAGCACACTGTAACACTGTAATTCACAAAACACAGAACTGCCAGACCTGGGGTTCTGGGCTTTCTTTTGCATATCTATCCCTAGTATTTTGCATCCAAATTAGAAAGAGCCAGTCCCCAGGAGGCTAGGCCAAAGTGACACTTCCTCCAGCCAGAAGCCTGGAGACAATTAACAATTTAATAAACACGATTATAACAAATTCTATTGGGGGACATTATTCAAACTACCACAGCGGTTTTCTTTTGTTTTAGACTCTATTTTTCGAGCCGTGTCAATGAACAGTAACACTGAGAGGAAGGTGCAGAGACTTCCCACCATATAGCCCCATGCCCTCACATACACAACCTGTCCTATAACCAACATCCCCACAGCACTACATGGATACATCATTGTCACCCAAACCCACTGTTCACACTGGGGTTCACTGTCGATGCTGATGCTATGGAGGCATGATTTAGGGGTTCTAACAAATGTCCAAGGGCATGTACCCCAAGTTATAAAGTAATACAGCAGGTGCTTCCCTCTAAAAGTCCTCTGGATTCCACCCCTTCATGCCTCTCCTACTGATACAGGGTACTGATAATTAATATTTGTACGTGACATGGAGAGAGAGTTTTTGAATTCTCTCTCCCCTTAATCCAAGTTCATGTCCTCCGATGTACAAAGAATTATACACAGGGACAAGAATCATTCTTAATTACACATTTATTCTGAAACTTAATTGATTGGGAAAAGGAAAATGGGATGTCGACCAGCCACCGCGTGGTCTGTGAGGTTCATAAAACATACAGAAAAGTGCATAAAATCACCCAACAAATCATAAAACATACAAAAAGTCACATAAATTCACCAAAAAGTGAAGAAAAAATAGCACACATGTTGAAGAAATTTTCCCTTCCCCTCCCCCCTCTCTAACCTCGGTACCAAGATCAGGGAGGGGGGAGAGGTACACTCACCAGCCCGGTTTCGAGAGCTTCCCACCCCACAGTCTAGACAGAAGGGCCGAAGCCCTGGGAGCATGGACTTTTAAGGATTTCCTTGGGGGGGGGGGTGGCAAACCTTGGCCTGGGAATGTCAGCTCATCTGTCTGAGGCCACATTCCTATCTACCTGTGGGAGGGTCTTTTCTCCTAATCCTTCTCATTTCCCCCCTCTCATGAGGACACCCCAACTGCTGTTGGGGAATTCGGGCGCTGGAAGTCTGTCATGGCTTTTTCCTGCTGAAGATGGCCATGAAGTCAAGGTGGTCGGGATATCCCCCAGAGAGGGGGTTCCCTATTCTCTTTGCCTCAAAGACAGGGACCTGTCAGTCACATCCAAAAATTAAGGTATTTAGCATTGTGAGGTAGGAAGTGGGACCGGATCCCTCCAGAAGGGGAGAGTGTTCCATTCTGACAAGGTGCTCCAACGGTCCACTGTAGATGGAGTTGGGTTGTTGCACAATCATCTGGCTGTGGACAGCCTGTAAACGAGGAGAGATAAAGTTAAAGCAGCAGTTCAGTAAACAAGGTCCAAACAAAGACTAGTAGGATTTCCTTGGGGGGGGGGGGAGTGGCAAACCTTGGCCTGGGAATGTTACATGACAATGAGGTCATCTGTCTGAGGCCACATTCCTATCTACCTGTGGGAGGGTCTTTTCTCCTAATCCTTCTCACTACTTTCCTTGCTTTTGACAAACTGAAAAGCTTTGAGGAGTACTAACCAAGTATTTTTCAAAATGTCTCTGAATTTGAACTTCGTTTGATGATTTTGTTTGTTTGCTGTAGTGTTTTTTCTGATGAGACCCTCATCAGTTACATGCCATTCTCCTCATATCCAAGTGATACATATTATCAACAAGATTTTTTAACATCTTTATTGTCAATAATTAGTTACATTATATAAGCAAATCTTGTGGTGGTACCCCTATTTCCCTCCTCACTGTCCCCACCGGGGGCCCTCTGTGGGCATACTGGATCAGTCCATGGGATAGAGGGTTATAAATTGCACAAGAGGTAGCCAGTTATTTTTTCTCCTTTGTTGTTGCTGAGGGGGATAATGATTTTGAATATTTTCCCCACCATGGCTCTTTCCACCCCCTCTTCTGCTCAGTTCCCTGAGTCATGGTGAGTGAGTTTTAAGTCTGTTTTATTGATGAGATCTTAAGCGTCTCTGGACTTCTGCTTTGGATTGTGTTGGGTATTCTTGGTGTCTGTCTACATTGTCCACTTTTTGGATGCGATATTAAAACTCTGATGCCCTGGCCAAAACAGTGTTTGCCTGGTTTTTGAACTATTTCTTTCCTCCATTTTCCATACTCTACTCTTTAGGAAGCAGTTATTAAAGTCTATTCCACGTGTTGTGTTAGAGGAAAGGAAAATCTCATGAGGTAAACATGGGAAGAGGTCCACAGAAAGGTGAGCCCAAAGCAGTGCTGATGGAAAGTACTGTGGATGCTCACATCGTGTCCAAGATCTTTAGGTCCATGGGAGGTTGTCCTCCACAGAGGATGTGGGACTCTGCCTGCTCTTTGTTGCTTCCTGGCTTGGGATATAATTGTTCCCTCCCATGATTGCCATTCAGAACCCTCCCCCAGGGTGTGAAAGTGGGGGCCACACAGTCTTAGACATAAACCTTCAAAATGACAAGCAATAGAAACCATTTCTCTGTATTAAATGGCTTGCTTTGGGTAGTTTGTTGTAGTAATGCAAAGCTGAGTAAAAGATTTAACTGAACTCCTTGTAGGAGAGACTGCCTTATGAATTATTCAGAATTCTTCTGTAAAAAGATTAATCTTTGCTCTCCCATTTATTTACTTGTTCAATCATTTATTTATATCAGGATGGATTCATGGATATTTATTTTACATGTTAGATTAAGCACAACACTACATTACTGATTTGTTACCCAAATTGTCCCAGGTCCAAACACTGGAAGTCATTTCATATTGGTTCATTTGTCCCCTTGACAGACACATCCTCACCTTTGTTTTGAATATAGTGGTTTGAACCTTTTTCAGAAGATAAGAGATGCTAAATTAATTTCTGATTGCAGTCACAAAAAATATCACAAACAACAATATCAGATCTGCTCTCTGAGTGTTTATGATATGTCAGACCCTATTCTAAGCACTTAGTAATATCAACTCATTCGAAAGATTTATTATGTATAAAGTATCAATCAGAGTGCCTGGTACTTCACACATGTTCCTCAAATGTAATTTCCTATTGTGGATGGCCCAGAATTCTAACAAGGTAGTTTCTAAATTTGGATATAGAATGATACTCACCAGTGGCTCATACCAGGGAGAAAACTATAATTGATAAGGGGGAGGCATGAACCCAGGCCCTACACTATTCTGATTATTAAGAGGTTCTGACCTCTTGATGACATTTTCATTAGGTAAGATGTCATTACTGGTATAGTTTACATCATCCAAGCAACAAAGCTACTAACCATAGCAACTTGGAAACCTTGATCTTTAATAAGGAATTAATATTTGACTGTAATTTTAGCCCAGAGACCCCAAGCATTTGGAAATAAAACAGGATGATTAAGAATCAAGCCTCCACCTTTTCCAAAATATTTTTTTTCCTTTTGTTCTGTTTTTGTTTTGTTTTGTTTTCAAAGAATAATTTCATGTAGCTCAGGACGGCCTCAAACTTAATATGTAGGCAAGGCTGGCTTTGAACACATTCTCCTTTCCCCACATCCCAAGGGTCGGGACTCCAAGAAGGCCCATTAACTTTTTTTATAAATGTGTATATGTGTTTGTGTATGTGTGTATACATGTGTGTGTTTGTTCTTGTGGGGTGGAGAGTATATGTGTGTGGATATCTGGGAGGCCAAACGACAACCTCAGACATCACTCTGCAATTCTGTCCTTCTTCTTTGAAACAGGATTGCTCATTGTCCTCACCAATTAGGCTAGCCTGGCTATCCAATGAGAGATTCTCCTATCTCCACCTCCCCAGCACTGAGATTATAGGCATGTGCCCCTGTGCCTTGCATTTTACATAGGTCCTGGGAATTGAACTAGAGCCCTCAGACTTGAAAGGCAAGCATGGTATTATCCAATGAACTATCTCGTCAACCTTCAATACTTTTATATTTGAATTATATTTTATTTGAGGTTCTCCCTAAGGAATTCGTTTTATATTAAATGCTTACACAGGCAGAGAAATATTATAAAATAGATATCTTCCACTCAATACAGATTTTGTTGAATGAGAAAGGTATTTCCACTGACCTAGAGCAAAACTCCCCCATTAGTAACATCCATCATCTTAATAAGGGGTAAAATTAGAAGAGCATGCCTAAATAGATGCACCCATAGCCTCATTATTTAAGTGCCAAGTATTAACAAGTATGTTCATGCCACCTACTACCTAAGGTCAATACAATGAAAAATAAACAGTTCTGTAAAGCCTTGAAAATTCAGCTTAAAGCAACATGTGCCTTTGGCAGAAAACTTAAAAGCAATGTACAGAAAGAGATAAAATTAAATTATTTGCTCTATTCCAATACAAAAGTAACAGCAAGGAGGCAGCCAAATAAGAAATGCCAGAGGCTCCTATGCTCAGGTGAAGCCTGCAAAATTACACGCAGGATTTCAAGAGAAAACTCAAAGGTAACATGCAGACGAAAGCTGATTTATTCTTTTCAATAAGCCCTTTGGAGAAGAGGAAATCGAATTCGGGCCTGGTTTGTCACAGGAGGTTAAAAAAACTCACACCCTGAGGGTTTTCAAAGTGAAGAAGAGAAGAAAAGCATTTGAGAATGAGAAACTGAAAAGGTGGTGGAGACTTGGAGAGACAGAAAGATGCAGAGAGACTCCTAGGAGTAATTCTTTCCCTGGTTTTCCATTTCACCATTACTGGCTGCCTTCTTCTATGCCCACAGCAACATGAACACCTGTATAAATAGGCCTGTTATAAAGCAAACTCATAACCAGTATGCTTTATTCAGCCAAGAAAAAAAAAACAGGATCTAACAGTGGGTTTCTAAAACCCATCGTAAAAGGATTGTGCTGAGTGATTGTGAGTCAGTTCAAGGGGAGGAAGAAGCAGATGTGTGACAGGAAGGAAGGGGCTTTCAGACCACCATGGGCATCTCAGGATAGGAGTGGCTATAAGGATTTCCATGACCTTACCACCGCCATGTTGGAATGTTTGCAAATTCTGGGCTTAATAGGGAAATGCCACCATCTTCCAACACAAACATAGAAACAGCAGAGTTGGCCACAAAACCAGGGAACTGAGTGCAACAGTCTTGCCAGTAGCCAGAAATGTAAGTAACGATGAACATTTAGACAAAGGATTCAGGTTTCCTTCCATTTACAATAGCTTATAAACCTTAGAATATCTTAGATACCACGGAGAAAGCAAGTGGACCCCAATAATGACTAAAATTAAATTCATCCTTAGCCAGTTGATAAGGGGCCAAGAGCAGAATAAAAGTGATTTAGAGAAATAAAAGAATATGACATTGGGTGAACTCTAGAGTTAAGGATGAAAAAGACTAAAGACTATATAGATGTCTCATTGCTCATGCTGGAAACAGCCACGAAGGAAGAAATAGACAGCAAATAGACTCAAGACTCATTAATAGCTCTACCTTCCTAAACACACCGGTGTTCCAAATCTAATTTAGGATATTATTGTTAGGATATAAATCCTAATTTAGGGTTTATATTATTATAAAATCTGCATGTGATTTTCCCAAGGGTCCATGTAACCGATGGCTGGCTTTCAGTGTGGTGATATTAACAAGTGGTAGGACTTTTAAGAGATGAGACCCAATGAGAGGTTGTTAGAACATTGTTTGCTAGGATGCCCAAAGGTGATTCACAGTTCTCATGGGATCCAAGTTATGCTCTGGCTTCCTGTCTCACCAAGTAGTTTCCCTCTCTTGGACACAATTTCACCATTTTGATAGCATCTTCCATGAGGCTTTAATAGGATCTGGGCAGAAGTCAGCACCATGTACTTGAACCTCAAGATCTAAATAAACCTCTTTTATTTATAAAATCCCAGCATCAGGTATTCATTGTAATAGTGGAAAACTAATCATACAGATGTGCATGGTAGAGCTATCTTAAAGGCATTCTTCTGGGAGTATGCCTTGTTTTATAATTGACAATTTTCATACTTAAAGATAAGGCAACCTGATCACAATCCCCATCCAATACATTCTTTTGTCCTCTCCACCTCAATCAATCCCCTTCACTGGACTCCTTCATCTTTCCAACAAAAACTTCTATTTTATGACTTTTTTACCATTTGTCCATCATCCATGTTGAAATGTTGATAAGTTCATTTTTGTGAAGGTCTTATGGATGCAAGAGCTGCTGTGAAGTCATAATGTTACTGCATAAGACAGTGTCCACAAAAAACTTGGGGCTGGGAAGATAGCTCAATAGTTAAAGTCTGCTGGCCTGGGTTCAGTTCCCTAGTACCCACGTAAAGCCAGCTGCACAAAGTGATGCATGCATCTGGAGTTTGTTTGCAGCATTTTTCTCTCTGTCTGTCTCTCTCCCCTCTCTTGTAAATAAATAAAAATATTTAAAAACAAAAAAAACACAGTGTCCACTAGTTCTCTTCCTCATCCACTGGCTCTCACATTCTGTCTATCCACTCTTCCCTAAACCCTGGAAGGGATGTCATATATTTCTCAATTAGTGCTGAGTATGCAAACTTCACTTATTCTCAGAACTTTGGTAAGTTTTAAGTCTTGAAATGTGCTTTCAAAATTAATATTTACTGGCCAATTCCAAGGCTAAAGTACATGTCAATCGTGACTATTCAGATTTATTTACACATTGTGTATTTAAAGGCACCTGTGTGTTGGGACTGATGCTGATGTCATACAAGCCAGCCCCCCCCCCACACACACACAAAAGGCAGCTCATAAGGGAGGCAGACAGATACACAAACTATAGTTCTCCAACAACACTTTGTGTCTCAATGCTGGTGGCCCTTCAGCTGGGCACCCCACAAAATGAGCCAGAGGCTCCCGTGTGTCAATGATGCACCCTCAGTGAAATTTCCTCAGCTCAGCAACTGCACGTGCAAAGTAAACATAATCATATCTGCTTCTGTGAGTTGAGGGGGGGTTAAAATTCAATAACTAACATTTTCCCAGTGCTTATGAAGCATTGCTCTAAGTGTAATGCATTTAAATCTCATAGTATTCAACAATGAATTTACTTTATCTTCATTTCATAAATGAGAAAACTGAGGTCCAGGGAGATGATTTGTCCCAAATCAAACAACACTTGGTAAATAACAGAATCATGTGAAGATATGAATGTAGTTTGAAAATAATTAAATGAATAGTAAGTTCTTGCATAGAAAACTTAACGAAATTTTATAGCAAATCCAAGTGAAGAGCTGTGGACCTACAGGCTGATGGGAGATAGACGTAATACTCCGGTTGCCTCTTAGACAGTGCACAGATGCTCTCAAATGGAGATAATGGGAAATTACCTGGAATCTTTGAAGATGCAGGTGGACAAGAAAAATAACAGATCGGGACACAGGTGGCCCTGGGACACATGACTTCCTTGCCTTGCTTCATGTAAGGGAACACTAGAAGGGAAGGATCTGAAATTGCATCAAGCTTATACAAACACACTCTGAGTTATGTATGTACAGTGCGAGACCCACCGTAGTCCTGCAGGGAATGAGTAGTCAATGGAATCAGAACATAGGAGGGCCATGAATGCATTTTTAGGCAAATAGTAAGATAAGGAAGGTGAGTAGAGGTGAGGACACACAAACAGTGGGAGGAAGAACACTTCCTCAGAGTTCAAGACTATAATCCACATTGGGTGTGAGGATGTTTTCAATGAACGAATCTATAGTGGGTATGCAAAAATAGCAGAAAGTCAAGTAGAGTATTAACATAGAATTAGAAATGAGAGCAAACTGGATTCATTCTGTAAGATTTGGGTGTGAATTCCACCCCAAGGCTCCATGTGCCTGAACAATAAGTTTTCTTTGTTGTTGCTGTTGTTGTTTATCTTTTGTTTTCTCACTGTGCTTTTCTGTATATTTTAATAACAGCTAGTATCAGGATATAAATATATCAATTTACATGCTTATCCACCTCTGTTGATTTTCTTTAATATTTATTAATTTGAGAGAAAGAGAGAGAGAGAGAGAGAGAAATGATGGGCACACACAGTACAGTACAGTACAGTACAGTAGGTTCTCAGATGGTGTACTGTGCTGGGAGGCAGTGGAACCTTTAGGCTCAGTTGCAGAGAGTGATCTCCATAGGTGGGTCCTTAGAGGTACAGGATCCCTGGATTCTTCCTCTCCCTGTCACAGCTTCCTGCCATGAACTTCCCCACCCAGATGGACTCCAACTTTGAACAATAAATAAATCGTTCCTCTTTTGAGTTGCTCTCAAGGTATTTTGTCACAACAATAAGAAAAAATCTCTATTATATCTACTCATTTACTCAACAAATAGAACAAATAATAGGTAAACGTTTTTAAAAGTCAGTTGCCATTATATGTTGACCATGGAAAGGGACAGGCAACATTGATGGAGGTTTTGGTTGATACTGAAAGGAATTCAGCCATTTGGCAAGGGAAATTATGCAAAAAATAGAAATTCAATAAAAGGATAAAAGCTACAGGAATGCAAAGTTTGAGATCAAAGACTTTGTTTGGGTGGTGGTGGGGGGCAACATTTGACATATCAGGTTGAGCCAAGACTAGAAATTATCAATTCAAAACCAGAGAAAAACTTAAAGACCAATAATATGAATATAGGAGTCAGAATTTTCAGAGTGTATCATTTGTCTTGAGCGTCTCTTCAGTAACATAGTTCAGCCATGACTTTGTTAAGGGACAGACAGACCCTTGAGAGCCATGAGCCATCTTGATAACACATCCTCACTCAGCATGTAATGTGTCACCACAGGGAACCTCCCACTAGAAAGAAAGCAAGACTCATATTTCCTGTTCCTTCATTGCTGCATTCATGGAAATCCCTGAATAAATGCATCAAAAATGGCTGCACGCACAAAATCATATTGCTCCCCAATCTAAAGATCATTGCTTTTAAGTGTGGATTTTTTTTTCTTTGACACTTCAGACTTGTTCACTGGACTCCCCAAACCCTGCCAAGATGTAAATAGAACTGTTATTATGACATGGGTTGGCTCATAAGCTACACTGTACATCTTGTTGTCCAGAATCCTGAAATGAACTCTGAGCCTGGGATAAAACAGCTGACAAATTTCCAATGGAATCAAATGGCATTTACACTGAGAGCTGAGGCGTTGTTTGGAGTCCAACTCATGGTGCAGACCTAGCCATTTACTTCACTTGAAAAATGGATTCTCTTCTCAGATATCCCCAGAGCCATCCCAGATACATCTAGAGAAAAATGTTTGTTCACCCAAACTCTTCTCTAAGGGCTCCAAATATATTTGTCAACAGCTTGCTACATATTTTCAGCCAGTGTAGGCTTGTTCAATCACACAGCAAACTTGTATAAATACCAAAAGCTTTCACGACACTCTTCCAGCTATTGGGAAAAAAACGTTAATAATAATCTTAGTTAGCACATGCCTTTGGGTGTCATTCCCATGCCACATAAATTCCTTGCATCATTTCATGTATCTTACAACATCTTTCAGTGTCTTTTACTTCCCAGTTTTTAGAAGATGCATTTAGATGTCCTCTTTGTACAATGCCTAGTATAGGCTACCTAATAAATTATTTCTAAATCAAGGGAACAAAGTGGAGTTGAGCCTGCTTATGATAGCGGAGCTCCTCATCGAGAGCATTTATTATCTGCTCACAAAGAAGTTCCCAGTTTGTAAATACACACTAAGCACAAATGAAGCTATTGGGGGAAAAAAAAGCCTTACAATGCAATATAGAAAATAAGTGTAGATTGTAAGGGGCAATGAGTTTTCTAAGTGTCTGGGAGAGCAGGAGGGGTGGGACAGCTGGGGTCCTGATAAGGACAAAGTTAAATGGAGAATAGTAAAGGGGGAAAAAAGCCAGCTAGACTTGTATAAAGCCACGTGGAAGTAAGGAAAATGATCAGTGACCAATGCTGTCTCGTTCTTGGCTAATGCTTCCTTGCGCCAGAACGTACTCTGGAGATCAATAACTCCTTAGCTGTTGTTCTCACATAATTGAGAAACTCTAGGGAACTTCTGGCCCTCCTTTAAGGACGAGTCATGGTTTCACAGCTCTATGGAGGGAGTACTTGAATTTCCTCCCAAAATGCCAGTGCTGACACCCAGCTGCCCAGCAGAAGCCTCTCTGTAAAAACTGAATAACCTCTTTGCTCTACCTCAAGAAAGAAGAAAAGAGAGCAGAGCAGTTCTTCTAGCAGTTACTTAACCTCTTCGGGCAGGAGTTGCCTCATCAGTAAAGCAGGAATGTCTTCTGTGTCTCGGAGGTGTTGTGAGGAGAAACTAAAATAATCTAAGCCTCACAGCTTCCAGGGAGGAAAGTTTCTGATTCAGCTTCTAGAGAAATTTAAGCGATTCTTGAGATTAAAATGCTCCATGCTATTGGATATAAGAATCCATACCAGGGTTTTCCACCTTGACACGGTTGATATTTTAGGCTAGATAATTTTTCTTGTGGGTGAGGGGAGACATCCTGCATACTACTGAATTTTATCTGCCTCTGTGGTCTCCACTCAGTAGATCCCAGGGGCCCTTATTCAGTGATGGTGAGCCAGTGTGTCCAGTCAGATGACCCCTGGGAAGAGGGGGTGGAAACCAAATTGTCCCCAGTTAAGAACCACTCATTTAAATTATTAAAGAGTGAACAGTGTTACTCAGCCCTAGTTTTCAAGGTAAATGGTAATACGTGGCATTTTGAAAAGTCTTCATAAATAGAAGCTAAATGTGAAGAAATATAGATGAATAAATGCATGAATAATTTGGAGCAATGAGAGACTTTCATCTCTAAACCAACAGAAAGTGAAGTTAGGACATCATCTAACATCTAGCCATGCTAGATGATATGGGAAACTGAAAATTATTCTTCTTCTCCTGTGGGAGGTAAAGATATTTCCAGAACAACCAAAAGCCAATCCTGCGATGACAATGGAGAAATCAATTGTTCTAATTATACTATGTTGCATCAAAGTAGACATGATACTGGATAGCATTTATCTTTGTCACAGCAGTACCAACTAGCCCATGGTGCATGTCTTATTCTGATAAGAAAATATCAAGGAAGTTGTGCAAAACGCCCATGTTCAAGGTAGAGAGGTGCATGGGGCCAAAGAAGATGCACCAGAAAAAAGGAGAATGTTCCAGAAGGTGTGGGGAAAGGAAGCTTGCATACCAAAATGAGTTTGTAATAATCCCATGCAATCTGTAGTCCACACAGTGTTTCAGTCTACAAAGTCATAAAGCTACTGGATACCGTTAAAGATGGAAGTACTCTGTCTTCCTATTTATATAGTGCTCAGTAATGTTTAATCCAGCATATAGAAGCTAATCAACGCAACCGTATAGTACAGGTTAAAATGGATAAACTAGCTGCAACCATGGAATTATAGAATAAAGGATTCTCCTCTAAGCACAAAAGAGACACTTAGCTCAGCAGGTAGTAAACTGACAGACAGTAACCCCACCCATCATAGGTATTAAACAATCAATAATATTAATTCTATAAGAACAGCACAGCTGTTGACAGAGAGTCAGGAAAATCACTCTGTGCAAGATTCAAACCTCACTCCACTACTCAGTAAAATAAGCACATTACTGAATTCTATTTTTTATATTTTTTATTTATTTTCAAGGAGAGAAAGAGAAAGAAAGAACGGGTGCACCAGGGCCTCCAACCACTGCAAACAAATTCCAGGTGAATGTGTGCACTTTGGTTTTACTGGCTTTATGTGAGTACTGGGAAATTGAACCTGGGTCATTAGGCTTTGCAGGCAAGCAAATGCTTTAACCACTGAGTCATCTCTCCAGCCTGGTAACCTTCTAGATCACCTTTCCTTGCACATCAATGGGAGGAATTATACCTTCCAAAATTTCAGTTATGGTGGCGGATGATTATTGTGTGTGCTGAGTTCTTGTTCCTAGGAGAATGCAGCCACCCCTCCATGTACAAATGGAAGGCCCTGGTGTTTGTTGTGTTTCTTTACCAGTGTGGTGGCTCTTCATCTTCCTACTAAGCATGGGCCTGTGCATGGCTCAAAGAGTTGAGAGACAGGACATTTTGTAACTATGATGATGTTCCCCACTGCTATTAACAAATCTTCCCAAAATGGACATTTTTATTATAATTACCTATAGGATATAGAAATATACTCACATATTCATGCCTTAGGAAAATTTATTGAACACCAACTGAGCAACAGGCATTATGTTCTAGATTGTAGACACATTTTCACCTTTAAAAGATGCCCACAGAGTAAGCAATGATTAACATTTCTGTTTTCAACATGAGCACACTGAGAAGAGAAAGGTTGACTAACTTCTCCAATTTCATCCAGCTGCTAAGTGTAGGGTGGGGATTCAGAAAGCACATTTTTATGTAGATGTTATCACTGCTCTTGAATCCTTTCAGAATAAAATGCAAGTATCACCTTTATTTACTGCTAATACATCAGAGTGTATTTACAAAGCATGGAGGATGGCAGCTTATGCAGTGCCTTCCAGCACTGCACTAACTACCATCTGGGGGCTGGTTACCATTCTGGACCTCACAGGGTTTCTCATTGCTGATAGATGGCTTTCTGTGGTTTCTTCAGCAACAGGATCCTGCCTCAGGCCTGGTGTGGGTATTCAAGAACTTTGACAGAATTTGGTCTTGTTTTTGGGACCTCATGGGTCTCTTTGGTCAACAGCTAAGTGAGGGAAGGAGCCAGTGACTGGGACCAGGAGTTGCAGGACTGACGAATTTTACATGGGCTTAGACTCTCTCCCCTTCTATTCAAGGCTTTGTTTTTATGGTAGTTATGTTTATTCTGTGCTACTGTAACTTGGAAATATACAAGTTGTCTTTAAGTTACAGAGATTCACAGCTCCGAGTGACTCTGATTACATTTTTCAACTGTTAAAAGATTGGAGATTACTGGAGATGAACTGAATACAGTTAATATTATGAAATGGACATAAGTTTAGAAGCCAGGGGAGTGCTTTCAAAGGGGATGTGTTTGGGTGATAAATTGACAAGAGGTGGACCTTTGATGGTTAACTTTCACAGTCAACCAGGCTGAAATGGGAATCACTTAGGAGATGTTGAGGCACACCTTTGTGTAGGGGCATTTCCAGAGAGGAATGAGAAGAAAACCCCCTCACTAGAAACATGTCAACATCCAACAAGATAGGGGCCTAGAAAGAATAAAAAAGGAATGGAGAAAGCTAATAGAATGCCATAATTTCTCCGTCCTCTGCTTCTAGATGAGCTATTGTCAACAGCTTTCCTCTACAACCTTTTCCTACCACCATTATGTAAGGTGTTCTGCCATGATGGACCAAAGTCTCTGAAATCATGATCGTCCATTTGATTCTTCCCTTAGATTCACTCTGTGAAATATTTTGGTCTTATCAACAAAATCTAACTAACACAATTTGTAAGCATGATAATAGAGAAAACATGTTTGTAAATTATATCATCTAGTCTATCGTGTTTTTAAAACATTTTATAGCAATGAAGGCAACATAGAAAATGTAGTAGGGAGGTGGTTAAAGCCCCTTCATACAAGGCTGCCAATGGAATAAACCTGTCTGGGGACCCAAAAAGGGAGATCTCCAAATAGAGCTGAGTTTCTCAACCTGACATCACTGACGTTTTGAAAGCAGTAGTAATTTGTTGGAGTACCTCTCTTATGCATAGTAGAATGTTTCCTCTTTTCCCTACTTTTCTAGATGCCATTAACAACCCTTCAGTTGTAATGATTACAATTACTACAGACCTTGGAAAAGGTGCTCTAGTTGGAATTGGGGTGTCAAATTCAACAAGTTTATTAGTGCTTAAAATCCTAGCCCAAGCAATAAGACAGGAGGAAGAGAAAAAGGGATACAAATTGTAAGGTCGGAATTCAGGCTACATCCTGATCCTCTTCCCAAACCAGCCTCAGTATCAACAAGAGTCAAAGATAAAGACTGATAAAGACTTCCTCTCTAAACAAGAGCCACACCTGGCCCGAGAGACTGTCCTTCCGATCCCTCCTGATCCTGAGAGCATGTGAGCCCCTGAGCCCTCCACCCAACCTCATGTGACCAACCAGACCCCAACCTGAATGTTTTCCCCTTAAAAGCCCTGATCTAAACCTGCCTTGCGCTTTTTCGCCACCTTTGGTGAAAATAGCCCGGCAGCTCGCTTTTCCTCCTATTAAAACCTTTCCTTTCAGAGTGGTCTCTCGTGGTCATTTTCATTCTAACACAAATAATAAAAGAAGTGAAACTATACCTTTTTTGCAGATGACATGATCATATAAATAACAGACCCAAAGGATAGTACCAGTAAGCTTCTGAAGGTGATAATTTCCTTCAGCAAAGTGGCAGGATATAAAATTAACACACAAACATCAATAGCTATTCCTGTATGCAAATAGCATGCATACAGAAAAGGAAATCAGTGAGACTGTCCCATTTTCAAAAAGCTTCAAAAAATCAAATACTTTGGAATAGCACTATCCAAAGATGTGAAAGACATGCATAATGAAAACATAAAAACACCCAAGAAGGAAACTGAAGAGGATGTGAAAAGATGGAAAGATCTTCCATGCTCCTGGATAGGTAGAATTAATATTGTGAAAATGGCAATTTTTCCAAAAGCAATATAACAGATTCAGTGCAATGCCAATAAAAATCCCAGCTTTATTCTTTTCAGGCATAGAAAAAAATAATCTCAAAATTCATTTGAAATTGCAAAAGACCCTGGATAGCCAAAACTATCCTTAGTTAAAAAAAAAAAAAAAAAAGCTCCTCAGGAAGTATGTGATACTGATCTAAAGATATACCACAAAGCCATAGTAACAAAAACAGCATGGTATTGGCATAAAAACAGACAGACAGACCAATGGAACATGATTGAAGACCCTGCTCTTAGCTCAAGTAACTGTAGTTACTTGATCTTTGATAAAGTGCCAACAAAATTCATTAGCAAAAGGATAGCATCTTCAACAAGTGGTGCTGGACAAATTGGATAAATACATGTAACTAAATGAAACTAGACCCACTCCTCTCACCATGCACAAAAAAATCATTTCTAAATGGATCAAAGACCTCAACATAAAAACTCTGAAAACCCTCAACAAGTTTATTAGAATAAACCAATAAATTTGTATCTAGGATATAGAAAAGAACACTTCTCCAACCTGAAACATTCTAAAGGACTTGTATAAATCTCTGATTCTAGAATGTTCACCCATATGCTTCTAGAACATTTGAGATGTAATGTTGAAAACAATTCATGGGGTGGGGAGGAAGGCCTTGGAAGTTTGGGCTAGAGTTATTGTTGTTAGTGATTCCAAGAACTGAGATAAGAAAAGGTCAGTAACAACAGCAATGAACTACCCATGCTAAGGAATCTCCTGTGCATTTCTGCCAGTTCTCTTGGTGATCTAGGAGAGATGCTGTTGTGACCCTATTTTGCAGCTGAAGGAAGATTCCCCACATTTTAAAATCACATGAGCAATAAGAAACAGAACAGGGACTTGATTGAGATCTTTGATCCAGGTTCAGTGTTCTTTCTGCAATATTCAGCTGTCTTGTGAACCCAACATGGGTGGTTACTTTATTTTTTTAGGACACTAGGAAAATTATATATCTGTTCACTGAAATGGCTGACAGAAAGTTTGGAAGGCCGTGCCTTGGGTCATTAGAAACGCAGCCTGATTTGCTCCTTTATTACATAGGGTAAGCCAGATCAGAAAGAGGTGACCTCAGAACAAGAGCTCCTGACCTTACCCCTCTGAATGGCTGGCACCTTATACTTCTGTCTATATTCTGTGCACAATCGTCCCTGCACACACCAACTGCAGTGTCTGTTTTAATCTCATATGCAACCTGATTTTGACTTCCCATTTTATTGGAAAAGCTTTGCATTGAGTGAGTTCTCAAAGCCAGTTAGTACCAATAGACAGGATTACATTAGGTGCCCTCACCTCCTTTATGGTTATCCTCTGCCTTTGGTTTACCTCTGTTACACGTTTCTCAAGCTGCCCTGTAAAAATAAGTTGTCAGCATGTGAGTTTGTGTGCTGTTGAACTTAAACCATCAGCTCTCTGGTTACCAGCAATAACGAGAAGAGATATATACATATACCTGTGTGTGTGTGTGTGTGTGTGTGTGTGTGTGTGTGTGTGTGTGTGTTTGCTCAAGTGTAACAGAGGCTCTGTAATGCTTGGACTGAAGCCATATTCCTGTCTGCATGTTTTATTCCTGCTTTTTGGTGGTATTTGGAAGGTCTGTTTGGCTAACAGTTTTATCCTCTCGTAGTGGTATTTGAGTCTTGCTGGCTGAGCTATCACTGCCTGTCAAACCTCCTACCTCACTCCCTCTGCCCCCAGTAAATCAAGTGGTGTGATAAGTGAACAGAGTGTTAACTGAGTCCTCTGCCCACAAATGTCCTTGTGAAAAATAGCAGGCAGGTTTCTCCAATTTAGACAATCACGAGTCGGCAGGAAGAATGGATTTAGCCCAAACACAGAATTTCAGAATGCTAAATGACCATCAAATTCTTATCCTGGAGGAACTCCAGGGGATTTATTTTTCTCTTTATAGTTCTTTAAAAGAGTATTTGATGGGCTAAAAGAAACCCATTTAACAAAATAGGATGTGTTTCGATAGTGACTCAAGGCGAGCTTGGCCAATATAACATACAGAATAACCAGCTGGGTCAAATGATAACTACAGAAGAGCTAAGATTTATTGTAACACAGCATGATGAAGATGAACCACACCACTCTCACCTTGTGTTAAATAATTACAACATAACATCTAACATTGTGCCCAAAGTGTAATAATTAGCCCGATTGTCACCCATGACATTTCCTCCTCCTTTTCTGACAAGGGCACAGTCCAAAGGGAAGACCCTGGGCTGTATCCTTATTGACAATGATTGGTTCAAAGGTAGACACAGGAGTCAAGCTCAGCCAGTCAGACTTCTTTATGCAAATTATTTAAATTAAACCTAATAAGATAGTTTTCTAAACTCTTAAGGCCCAGAACGAGACCTGGAGTGGCTGGCAAAAGGATCTGTCACATGGGAAAGGCTTATCAGCTCCTGCTCACAGTCTACCTTTGCTTCTATCCAAGGCTGAAAAACTCTTTCAATAAAGCTTCCAATTGTGTGTTTTACGTAAGCTAGCTGCTGATTTCTGTCACATGCTTCCAGAGGAGAGCTGATCCTTAACACACTCCTCTTGCGACATTCAACTCCAAATAGCCTTTAATGTCAGTACTGCTCATATTGTCAGGTTGGGAATGACAGAGGCATCAGAAAAAAAATGGGATTAGGACTAGACAATACGACTCTAAGGGAAATAGGATCCTTTGAGTATAAAAAACAAATAGAAATGGTAAGTTATTTTTGTATGATATGGAAGATAAGAAATTACTGCTTTCTTTGCTATATGTATTTCAAGGGTGCAAGACTTTCAGGAAGAAACATGGTTCTGTTTGGATCAATATGTGTGCAAGGACCGTGCCCTGGGTCATGTCAATGCTTGTCTGATACCAGTGATTGCCTGCCTTCATTCTGGATCTTGTGCTGAAGACTCATGCCCAAAGAGATACGCAGATGTCATTATTTCCATTATAAAGCTCTAGTTTGAAACCCACAGGCACAAAATCAAATCAGAAAATTCCATGGGAAAGAAAGAATTTGAAAGAAAGGTTGGGAGGGTTAAGTCATTTTTCATAAACAGAAAAGAAGACATGAGGGTGGGATTGTAGCTCAGTTGATAGAGTGCTTGCTTGCCTAACTTTCTTGAAGCCCTGGGTACAGTCCTCGGCAGTGCCTCCACCAGGTCTGGTGACACACATCTGTAATCTCAGCACTCCAGAGGTGGAAGAAGGAGGAAGTTCAAAGTCATCATCCTTAGCGTCATAGTGCATTCAAGCCTGAGATACCGGACACTCTACCTAATTTTTTTTAAGTAAGTAGAAGCCTACTATATGAGTCAGACTCAAAATTGTGAATCAAAAGTATAGGCATTTTTCTTAGAAATTAAGGTTAAAATAGACACATAAACTACAAAGTAAGCAAACAGAGGGGATACAAATGGACCAGTAGAAGAACACACAAACCTGACAACAGCCTTTCATTCAGTCTGGAAGCCCCTTAAGTGCTTCCTCCAAACCAGCCTAAGTATGTGTGTGGCTTGAATCAGATGGCCCCCCACAGACATATATTTTGAACGTTTAATCCCTAGCTGATGACAATTTGGGAGGTGAGCCATTCTGAAGGAGGTGTGTTGTTGGGGGCAGGCTTTGGGGTGTTATAGCCAGCTCTCCCTTGCCAGAGCTTGTCTCACTCTCCTGCTGCTGTTGTCCACCTGCCTTTGGCCATGAGGTGATGTTCAGCCTCTGCTCATCCTATGCACCCCACTTCCATCACAAAGCTTCCCATTAAGACTGTAAGTGAAAAACAAAAGTCTTTTCCTCCCATCAGCTGCTTTTGGCTGGGTGTTTGTCCCAATAACAAGAAGGTAACTACAATAGTATGTCACTGTAAATGTCCTAGAGAAATTAAGTGTCCCCAAAAATACTGCAGTATAATTGTGTATAGCTTAATGACAGAATACATCCTGAGACATAAATTGAGGCAATTCTATAATTCTTCAAATATCAGAGTGTACTTACAAAAATCTAGATATATAACCTCCTATATGACCAGGCTATATAGTGCATACACACACATACATATACACATACATACATACATACATACACAGGTAAATACATACATCTGGTATATCTTTTAATCATCATATTATGATAAACAAAAATATGATTAAATAAAGCACCAAAGAAAAATGATGCAGTCAAGAAATACAATAAATGAGAGGCATGAGGCAGCTGCAGACATAGGAATATTCACACTGTTTTAGAGTTAATTATTTTCAATAAGGAAAACTTCGATCTAATGGTAAAAATGCATAGTATAATAAACACACAAGACGTTTGTTATCACTATCAAAGATTTTGTGTTGTTCATAGTTGTCTACACAATGTTTTTAAAGAACAATAGGTGTGTGCACACCAGCATCAACACAGACATGTAAGCAATACCCAATAAAGACACAATTGAGACCTGTTACTCTAGAAAAATTTCAGGTCTGTTATAATCTTACAGGACTATAATCACATATGCAGTACATCTTTGGTTAAAACATTGTTATTTGACACAGATTAGATAGATGGTAGATGATGATAGATGGATAGATGATAGATAGATAGATAGAGTCATATATGAACTAAAGATACTAGTATCCCACATCAGTAAAGAAGAAAAAGACTGTTCAACAAATGGCCTGGGAGAAACTGACCCCTTAGATTAAGTATGCAGGTTGTGATATGCGTGGAACAGTTCATAATGTAAAACTGGAACTAAGTACTTACAGCGAGGGTTCATTACAGTGGAGGGTTAAGGATTATAATCAGCAAAGAGAAATAAATGTACATATCAAGGAATCCAGAAGAGATCAAGGGAATAGCCCACCATGATGGAGAGCCCTGATGCAGAAGAAAGGAGGGGGGTCCTGGAAAATTGAGGAAGCAGAGCACTCGGAGGAAGAAAGCAAAGGAACTAAGCATAATTAAAGAAATGTTGAAGTGAAGTGAAGCAAAAAAAGGAAGATATAGACATGAATTTCAAATCAAAGAAAAGACTGAAAATTAATGTCTGGAATTACAATCATGGGTCAGGTTATCCAACACGTTGGGCAACTAAACCAGACTGTGCACATTTTATCCTCAAGAACATTTGTGAATTACTCTGATTCATAAGCACAGTCACATAATGACTAAAGGTCAGTCCACCTTGACCAGCCATGGACTTCTCAGTCGTTCCATTGATCTGTTTAGGCTGCAGACTTTGTCTCTGCACTCTCTGACTAGGCACTGCTAACAAACCCCAGAAACCACTCAAGAGGCCCTTTCGGATGGAGTCTTCATAGAATTGCTGGGGAAGAAGCCAGCTGAGGAAACAACGCTGTCTGGCCATTCCAGAGACAGGTCTGTCTTTCTGGAGCATTGGCTTTGCAATACATTCCCAAAATATCAGACTCCTCGGTATTCAGAGAATACCCCTCCCAAGACAACCCTGATGGGTAGATTTTCTGTCCCACTGAGGACTAGCCTTGAAACATGAAGTCACCATGACAGACAGGTGTCTGCAAACTGCCAGATCACATTTCCCTGCTCAAAAGGTGATGCCAGTGTGTTTGTATCCCTGTATAACCTGACACCAGTGAAGAAAACCATTCTGAAAATTGCCTAAATCACACAGTGTCTCAGAACTAACCCAACTCACCCACACATGTTGACTTCTGCCTAAATGCTAAATACCAAATAACCCCCCCTCAACACACACACACACACACACACACACACACACACACACACACACACACACAAATGTCAGGCTAGAGAAATGTCTCAGCATTTAAGGTGCTTTTATGCAAAACCTGATAGCCTGGGTTCGATTCCCTTCCCTAGTATCCACATAAAGCCAGATGCACAAAGTAGCACATGCATCTGGAATTCCTCTGCCCTGGCAAGAGGCCCTGGCATGCCCATTCTCTCTCTTTTTCTTTCTCTCCCTCTTTTCTCTCTCTCTCCTCTCTCTCGTTGCAAATAAATATATTTTAAAACATATCCAAGTTCTCATCCCATTCAAACTCTTATTTCTCTCCCTGTTCCTCCAACTCCTCCATCATCACCGCCTTTCCCTCTGAAATAATCTCCATTTTTATTAGCCTCACTTAAACCTTCTTTTTAAAGAGTACATAAATTTGGGAGTTTAACTAAATTGAGTATGTCCCTTTAAATAAAGTCATCTCACCCTGTAAAAGTCAGTAGAAAGTGACCCCTAAGTCTGGTTCTCACCCCCGGGTTAAAGTGCCTGCTATTCAATAGGGGTGTCAGCAGAGGCTCCCCCAGAAGGGGGTTATGGAAGGTATTTTGGTGTGCTACGTGCAAACGCAGCCAAGGGATTTCATCATTTCTAAATGTCAGCCTTCGTATAATCCCTCTGACCCATTCCAAAGCTTATAGGTCACAGAACATTTTATCTGCCAGTGCCTTTTATATACTTTTTTCAGATTTAAAGTGTTATCCATTTTCCCGTCCATCCCCCTCTGAAGGAGGCCTGGTTCTTCTATACATATGGTGAGTAAGGCATCAAGGAATTCAAGCAAATGATAAAAATATGTCTGCGGGGAAATAAATTTCTTTTTCTGAAATCAATCATGTGTTATTCACACAAGCAGAAGAAATAGCCTGAAATATCCCTTATCTCACTGCCTCTCTCCACTCAGGCGCCCTGTGCAAACACTTAAAGGCCAGAAGCTTTCTCTCCTGGTCTATCTTCTCCCACAGAGGAAAGGAGGGGAGATATGTGGACAGTTGGGCAGGTGGAGAATGATTTCTCTGGAATGATTGGCTGGATGTCATAGGAATTTTCAGCCAGGATGGATCCATTGTTCTGTAAATAGTGTGTATGACATCCAGCCCCCAGGGGATGTAGGGGCAGGCCTTTCCCCACAGTGCAGAAGAGGAATAGGAGTGTGTGTGTGTGTGTGTGTGTGTGTGTGTGTGTGTGTGTGTGTGTTACCTGCCCATATTGGGCCATGCTGATTGGATGTCCCCATGTTCTCTTGCTTTGTGGAGGACAAATGTGATGCTATAAAAGACACTATCTAAACTTATTTAATAATGGAGGGATATTGTCTGGCCA